>CADDIJ020001002.1:16388-76590 GCA_902809745.2 Tetradesmus lagerheimii | reverse complement strand
CTGCTGCTGCTGCTGCTGCTGCTGCTGCAGCAGCTGTTGCTGCAAGCGGTCAAACTGCCTACAGCGTCGTTTGCTGGGGCGCACTGTTTCACCAGCGGCCTCTGCTGCGGCTGCTGCTGCAAATGCCTGCTGCAAGTCATCTGCAAGGCCCTGGAGGTCTGGTGGCTTGGCCAGACAGCTGCTGCTGGTGTATCTGATCCCTCCATGCCTGCTGGCGCTGCAGCTGCTGTGTTTGCTGCGCATGGAATTCTGCGATTCGTTCTGGGTCCAGTACACCTAAGTCGTCTGTTTGCCGCAGCAGGTCTAAAACGGCCTGCCTATGTTCTGCAGTAGCTTTGTTACACTTGTCGAAGACGTGCCCAGCACATTGCTCTAGCCTTGAAGACAGGCCATAGTCACACAAGTTGCAGCTTACTCTGTTATTTTATTCTCGTTTGAAATATCGTGCGATGAGGAAATGTGTTTTGGTCATGCCCGAATTGTGAAAGCGAACATTGCACTGACGAAGAACAGCAAGTACGATCGAGATATTGTATCCAATAAACAGTGAGTGAGGGTCCTTGTGATGTACAATTTTGACTGGACGATATGGGCGCAGCCGCCTGAGTGTTACTTTACAGCGCCTCACAGACAAGACATCCGATACAGGCTCCAACATGGTCAACGTATTTTTAATGTATTTAGAATGCCAATGCGGTGGCATTCAAGGCTTGAAATGGCCCCAATCGGAGGCGCAATTTCCGCCGGGCCGGGAGCCCCAAACTTTGCACGAGGTGCTCTATATGTGGTACCCTATTCGATTCCTGGCATATTTTGCATATTCCGCCTAGGTCTCAACTTGCAAAAATGCCGCCACAGCAGTGCGCTTTGCAGATTGTGCATGCACCACAGCATACGCAAGCTGCGCGACTATGGACACAATTGCAAACATCAGCCATCAGTGCTGGCGCAAGACGCACACACTGCCCATTCTTTGCATGCAGCGCAGCAGACGGTGCAGTACAGAATAGGTATGAAGACAACAGAGACAAAACCTTTGCACTACCACCACCAACGGGGTAATAGAAAGCAAGCAGCTCAGAACAGGGGCAGCAGAAGCTACGACAGCGCAGGGACACCGCCACAAAAGCCCTCATTTCATTGCTGATCTACTATGTCCACAGCGTGTTTGATACCATGTCTGGTAAGCGCGACTCCAACCAAGCCTACATGCTGTCACTCATATGATTGAGCGGCACACACAACTTGTAATGGCAAGTTGGCGCCAAAGCGTCAAAGAATCAACACCACACAGCATGCACGCGCACACTCCAAAGCAACCGCAGACACACATCCTGCAGTCATCCATCAAACAAGCACCAGCACCAGCAGTATCAGCACGCCAGCGGGGGGCTCCACCTGCACTGAACCATATGATAGATAGCACCATCCACCATTCGTAAGCACCAGCCAACAACCAACGAAACACGTCCAGGTTAGGGGGGACAAACACCCGTCAGCAGTGCATACACAACACAGGGCTACACCAACAGAAGCTGCATACACTGCAGCAGCAGCGACTCAACACGCAGACATCAGCATCAAAATGCGACGCCACATCTACCAGATGGCCCCACCACCGCCACTGCCGCCACCGCCACCGCCACCCCTGTTGCTCTGCCTGCCCCTACCCTCCCAGCTCTTGCCTCCTGGCTTGCTATCATACCAGCCGCCGCCACCACCACCGCCCCTACCACCACCGCCCCTACCTCTGCTGCTCTCACCACCCCTGCCCCTGCTGTCACCACGGTCCTCCCACCCTCCCTGCCTGCCGCCCTGCCTGCCACCGTCCCTATCACCGTAGCTGCCCCTGCTGCCACCGCCACCGCCACCCCAGTTATCCCTGCCGCCGCCGCCGCTGTAACCGCCACGGCCGCCGCCGCGGCCGCCAAACGACCGCCGGCCGTTGAAGTTGCGATCTGAGCTAGGCGGCCTGCCGCCACGCCTGCCAAGCACCAACTCCTTTACGTCAAGTGGGAGTGAGGTGGGCTTGCTCACGAGGACACCTCGTGCATTGGCCTCATCTGCTGCTGCGAGGACTGCTGCTGCGGTGCGTGCAGGCAGGTCGACTGCGACGCCCTCGACATCTGGGCCCTCATTGACGATGCGCAGCTTGCCGATTTGGCCGTTGAAGCTGGCACCCAGCAGCTGCAGAGGCAAGGAAAAGACGGGAAAAATAACGTCAGCATCCAGTAAAAGGCATAAATGAATGACAATGCGCAGCTTGCCGATCTGGCCGTTGAAGCTGACACCCAGCAGCTGCAGACGCAACGCAGCAACAAGGGACTATGTTAGCAGTCTGATGCAGGGCATAAAGAAATGACAATGCGCAGCTTGCCGATCTGGCGGTTGAAGCTGGCACCCAGCAGCTGCGGACGCAACGAAAAGACGAAGGAATGATGTCAGCAGTCTAGTGCAGCGTCACAGGCACGAACAAATGACGCAGTGTGCCAATCTAGCCATTAAAGCTGGTGCCCAGCAGCCCCGAACGTTATCACACAGCTCAGACACGTCTGGAAGGCATTGACAGCTGAGGCCAGCCACACACCGCAACAGCTGGACGAACAACGAAGTCACCATCAATATGCCACTTAATGTGCCGCGCACCTGCCCCAGGAAGCGTGCCGCGCTGTTGAAGCCGTCCAGCTTGCCCACGCTGCCCATCATCTTGATGGTCACCATGCCCACCTCGCCAGTCAGCAGGCTGCGCTCCTGAGCAACAGACCTGTGGCAGGCACAACAGCAGCAGCAAACGTGAGACGTGGGCCATCAACCAGCAGCGTGAACATGCAAACTGCAAACATTGGCAATACACCGATGCTGCAGCTGACCGCAGCCTAGTGCCAATCGAGCAGCACGCAGCACGGTAAAAATCGTCCGCACTAAACAGAGCACTGCCTGCACTAAACAGAACACTGCCAGCAACCCACCTGAAGCCTGACATGCTCGCCAGCGCAGCAGCCAGCACACAATCCAACTGCAGCCACACCCACGCTAAACCCCTTGACCATCCAAAACCGCCACTGCCGGCAACCCACCTGAAGCCTGACATGCTCGCCAGCGCAGCAGCCAGCACGCGCTCCGGCTGAGGGCTTGCCATCAGCCGCGTTGCCGCAGGCATGAAGAAGTCAATCACGCCTCCCTCCACACGATCCAGCTTTGACAGCACGGTGCGGCTGGCAGCTGCCATCACGTCTGCTGGGGAGGGAGCGCCGATGACCTCACCGCTGGCCAGCTTCACCTGCAGCAGCAGGTGTAGCAGGAGATATTGGCTATGTCAGCAAGCGTATATCGAGAACAAAGCGGCATGTTGCCAACCAGCTGATCACTGTATACATGACGAACACACACAGCAGCAGTTGGTGTAGCAGGAGACAAGTGGCGATGTCAGCAAGCCTGTGCATGTACAAAAGAGCAATGCACCGTGTTGGTGCAGACGGAGACACAACTTGCAACCCAGCTGAACACAGTGTGCATGCAGAACTTCATGACACATAGCTACAAGAAGCTTAGCAGCAAAAGGCACTGTCACACCACCCCCGAGGACACCATATCAATCAGCTGCACACAGGCACACCACAGCCGCAATCATGCCACCTAAATTAACCCACCTGCTGCAGGAGGAGGCCCAGCGACCGCCCCTCTGATGGTGTGTGCATCACGATCGCGCGCCCCTTGTTGCCAGCCCTGCCTGTGCGGCCACTCCTGTGCAGGAAGCTCTCGCTATCCTGAGGGATGTCGTAATGCACCACCAAATCCACGTTTGGAATGTCCAGACCCCGCGCTGCAACGTCTGTCGCGATCAGCACAGTGACCTCACCACTGCGGAACCGCGCGAGGGTTTTTTCGCGCTGGTTCTGCGCGATATCGCCGTGAAGTGCCTCGCAGGGCTGCTGCTGTGCGATGGCTGCTGCGACCTCGTCTGCTCCCATCTTGGTGCGAGTGAAGATGATGGCCTTGCCGCCTGCTGCGTACACTGACAGCAGGTCAACCAGCGCCTGGCGCTTCTCATGGTTGTTAACCTGGCGGGGGAATACGACGAAGCACAGCGCAGCAAGCGTGTCAGTGTTGGCCGGAATCAAGTAGGCCAGGGAACGATCAAGTAGGCCAGCAAGTCAGAACCACTGCAACATGCAGGCTTCTGAGCGTCACGTCCTGGCTGGCCTTCAACCCAATCAGCCACTAGCCAAACACACAGCAGAAGATGCCAACACAGCAAGAATACTTCCTAAGCTCCAGTGGTGCACGGGCTGATGGCGTTGATGCTGTAGTGATGATAAACACCCGACCATGGTGTCTTAAGCGCCTCGTTGCTGCCTCACCTGCATGATGTTGAGCGTCACGTCCTCGTTGAGCTTGCCTGTCTGCTCCTCTCCCACCAGGTCGATGGTCTGGGGGTTCTTCTGGTAGCGCTTGGCCACCTTGCTCACCCAGCTGGGGAGCGTGGCACTGAACAGCATCGTCTGCCGTTCAGCAGGCATCTGCAGCATAGCAGCATGGCACACAGGTCTGGTGAACGAGTGTACGACGAAGAAACTTGCCAGGAATTTAAAACAGTGAACATGTCACCAGGAACACATACATCTGGCACTCAACAAGCATCTTTGATAGACAATCAAAGAAGGTCTCCAGTTTTCGCTGGGGTTCCCATGGCAAGCACACGCAAGCACATGCAACAAGTCACTGCACGGGTAGGCTCAGTGCCTGCTGCGGTTGACAGCCGCCCTGCCACACGCAACATAGTACAGCATGCGCTGCTGCCTCATCAGGTTTGCCCCACCTGCTGCAGGATGACCTCCATGTCCTCCTCAAAGCCCATGTCAAGCATCTGGTCGGCCTCGTCAAGCACCACAAAGCGGACCTGCAGCGACAAGCAATAGCAGCATAAAACATGTCAGCCAGTCAAGCACCACAAAGCGGATCTTACCGGACAAGCAAGCAAGCAAGCAGCAGCAGCAGCAGCGTGCAGTGTCAGCAGTCAAGCATTTGGTCAGATCGTCAAGCACCACAAAGCAGACTTGAACGGACCTGCAGGGAACAGCAGCAGCAGCAGCAGCAGCAGAAGAAGAATAGAACGTGTCAGCCAGTCACAATCTGGTTAGCCTCGTAAAGCACCCCAAAGAAGAGGGCATCTTGCTGCCACAAGTACTTGCTGTAATTTCTCGTGTACAGCAGCACGGACACTAAGTAAGAATATAATGACACAGCACATGTAGCGAGCAAGCAGCAGCAGCAGCAGCATATGAAGAGTCAGCCAGTCAAGCATCTAGTCAGCCTCATCAATCAGCCTCATCAAGCAGGTCCAGCTATTCGCCACACATGCCCACACCACCACATCTGCGCCACCTGCTGCCTGCTGTCAAACAAAACACCTGCTGCCAGCTGTATAACAATGTTATATAACATAACACAGCAGCCGCCGCCACCCACCTGCTGTCCGTTGAGCTTCTTCCTGTCCAGCAGATCCATCAGCCTGCCCGGTGTGCCCACCACCACATCCCACCACATGCTGTTATAACGATGAAATGCAACATAACATAGCAGCCAACGGCACCCACCTGCTGTCCGTTGAGCTTCTTCCTGTCCAGCAGATCCATCAGCCTGCCCGGTGTGCCCACCACCACATCCACACCGCGCCTCAGCTGCTCAATCTGCGCCACGATGCTGGTGCCTCCGTAGAAGCTGACCACAGTCAGCGCAGGGCACACCGACTCAAACTCGGACGCCACCTGCTTCGCAAGCTCGCGAGTGGGAGCCAGAATCAGGCACCTGCGGACAGATGCAGCAACGAGGCGGGAGGATTATGTCAATGCACCAAAACCATAAAGATGGATGACCTCTGGCCCTTGCCACCTGCTTGGCAAGCTCGCGAGTGGGAGCCAGGATCAGGCACCTGCGGACGCAGCAGCATCGAAAAGAAGGAGAGGGGTTAAAGACGCGGCAGGGTGCGCAGCGCCAAGGAAGCAGAAGGGGTTGGGTTGATACAATGCACCAGAATCACATAACACATTACGATGGATGTTATCAGGCCCTTGCAACTGTGTGCACTGCAACACCATGCTGCCCTGGCCGGCGCCGACCCTAGTAGTGTAGCATGCGGCATCTAGGTCTCCTGCAATCCACGCAGCACAGCATGCAACTCTCTCATGCATAACATTACAAGCAGAGCACACAACAGCCCAATCTGCGGAGGCGAACAACACCATGCACAGCCACGCGCCAGCTATAATAGCTATACTAGCTGCAGCTGAGCGCACCTTGGCGGCCTGCCTGGTGCCTTGCGGCTCCCCCTCGCCTTGTCCTCAGCAATCAAGCTCTCCACCACCGGCAGCGCAAACGCGAGCGTCTTGCCGCTGCCCGTCTTTGCGCGCCCGATCAGGTCTGTGCCCTCCATGGCTGGCTGCAGCACCTGCCGCTGGATGGGGAAGAGCGCTGCGATGCCGCGGGCCTTGAGGGCGCGCACGGTGTCCTCGGAGAGGCCCAAGTTGTCGACCTGCAGGCTGGGGTCCACTGGCACCACTGCAGGCGTTTAAGCAAAGAGAGTTGGGGGAACAGGTGTGAATGAGACCAGGAGGTGTGACAACTTGACCGAAGTGAGCGACAGCATGCAAACAGGGCCTGAGCACAGCATGCAACATGCACAAAGACAGCTGGGCTTCGCAAACGCAGCAAACACACGCAGCGCGCGTTGCGCTGCTCCGGCAGCTGCCTTTCGTGCAGAAGCGCCAATAGAGCAGTGCTGCAACCCTCTTGGATGCAACACATGATGCAAGCATGCTGTTCAGTCAAAGAAGTTACATGTGCATGACTTCAAGCCTGACTACAGTTGCTGCCTGCTTGTGTATGCTGCTCTCACCTTCTTCGTCCTCGAGGACCTCATCCTCGTATTCAAACTCATCCTCATCATCCATCAGCGAGGCGAACGTCACCTCAGCTGCAACAGGCTCAGCCTGACAGGGATGAACAATGGATATATGAAGAAATGCGTACAAGGTTTGTCATGGAGCAGCAGCACTGATAGAGCACAGCAGGCGGCACGGGGGTATGGCTGCACAGAGGGAGCTGCACGCTGCAATCAACTCGTTGTTGGCAAGATATTCGTGATTATGATGCGTGGTGCGATGCTGCTGGTGTTTCATGCGCTGGTTGCCTGCCATTTGGCAGGAGCACCTGCCCACCACATGTGCACTGCTGCCAGCCTCAGGCTACAGGCCCATGCCAGGCACGAAGCCCGCCGCACGCTCGACAGACACATCATTACTGCCAATGCGCGCAAACAGGACGCGATGCAGCGGAAATTCATAACTCAGCAGCCGCGAAACACCAGAAGTGCCCCCTTAACAAGTGGTCCGTAATGGCACAGCTGCTCCACGCTCACCAGTGCTGCATGCTGACGCACAAATGCCCTCTTCTGGTTGTGCTTAGCGACGTGCAGTGGGGTAGAGAGAACACTGCTGGCTGCTTTCGGGATGACAGCCCTTCTGCCAGCCACTACCCTGGCCTGCAGCCTTAGCGAACATGATTTCTGGCTGAACCAAGCAGCCATCAAATGAGGTGGTGCGTGTGTGGCTGCTCAGTGTGTGATGGCCAGTGGCGGGCGCACGGCAAAGGTGTATGAAGGGGAAGCGAGCGTGCGAAGCAGAAGAAGCTCCACAGTCGAGCGTGAAAGGTGCCGTGGTCAAGCTCAAGCTGGACTTTGCACGCTTGTCAGGAGGGTGCGGTTCATGGTTCTTGCCAATGTTTCTTGTGGTTTCCCTATGGTCACTTGCTCGCCTGCAGAAAGTAGAAGCGTAGACAGCTAACAGCTCGCAAGGTTTTGCTGATCGAGTCAGTTTCGGAGTGGCAGGCACAAGTTGCCGGCACACCCAGTTCCGTTAGAACACTAAGCATCTGGGCCCTGCAAATAATCCTGGAAGTGCTTTGTCAGTGTCTGTGGTGTTGCACATATACACATACACGAACACCGTGCTTTCGGCAGTCGACGATCTTGTGTCAGAGGAGAAACTTGCTTCCGGACGCGCAGTCCAGCAAACATCATGGCAGAGGAGACAACCTATAAGATTGAATACGCGAAGTGCGTTTAGGCTTTTGGCTGGGCTGGGTGCGACTTGAGCCGGGTGCAGGTGGCCTCACAGCAAGCCTCTTTTGCCCTCTGTTTGCAGGAGTGGCAGGGCAGCTTGTAAGGGACCCAAGGCAGCATGTGAGGCAGTAGATACTGACCGCAGCATTGCAAAAGGTACGCTGTGCAGGCATTGTGAGCAGTCAGGTGATCTGGCTGTGCATAACCGAAGCACAGCAGAGACACATTCTCTCCTGAGCATCGCACGCTATGTTTGCACTGTCCTGCAAGGATCAGTTGCCATGCAGGTGTTCATAAGGTGCATTCTATGCTATGCAAGGCAGCAAGCAGCACACCTGCACTGCGTGCAGCCAGTTGCGCAGCTGTAACAGCTGTCTGTTGCTGTGCTGTGCCACAAGCAGCTCCACACCGTGGCTGCCAGCGCACGTTGCACCGCCCCTGCATCAGAAGCAGTATGCTTGCACTTCTGCTTTGCAAAGTATCTCCTCTCACGGTCCCTACCTACCACACACCCCGCAGTGCATCATGCGGTTGGCCACACAGCACATCCTGCAACACCGCACCGACACAAGCTGCAGTTGCAGGATGCCAGCAGCTCTTCTCCTGCTCCCCCCTGCTACCAGCACCAACACGCTGCCATGCTAGCTGCGCTCTGCCTGCAGCGTATGGTTTCCAGGCAACAGGGAACTCGTGGCTTACTGTGCAGATGTGTTGTGCTGCATGCTGCTGCTGCTGCGTCATGCTTGCAGGAGAGATGCGGCTGGGCACCTTCTTCACCACCAAGGACGGCCGGCCAAGCTCCACATGGAGGCACTGGTGAGTGTTAGTAACATATATGTAACATGTTACGAACTCTCAGCAGACAGCTGCAACAACCCGCTGTTGTGCGTGACACCTGTCAGGAGAGGAAATCCTCTTTGTTGCCACATGCGGCATCCCACATGCCGCATCTCACGTGCTGTGCTTGAGCAGGCAGCTGATGCGTCCCAGAGCTTTGGCGACACATGCATGGTGCCTGGCCTCCGTCTTGCTTTGTATCCCTCAGTAGTACACCATGTGTGCGTCTCAACCTGTATCCTATCTCTCAGTAGTGAACCATGTGTGCGTCTCAACCTGTTGTCCTGCAGGCGCTGCACCACTGCTGCGGTGCTTGAGAACATCGGCAGCACAGACAAGCTGGAGGGCTTTGATGAGCTCAAGGAGGAGGACCAGGACCTGGTGCGCAAGGCGATTGAGACGAAAGAGCTGCGGCTGCCTGAGGACGTGGCTGAGGCGCAGGAGAAGGTGCGTGATTTGGGCGTGCTGCTGGGATGTTTGCTAGAGCTGCAGCAGCTGCGGGTTTATAGTGCTTGCTGGTGCGGCAGCAGCTGTTTTGAGTGCTTTTTCAAGTGCTTCTTGTATGGGTGTATGGGTAATTGATGAGCTGAAGGAGGGGGACCAGGCGCTGGTGGCCAAGGCAATTGAGACCAAAGAGCTGCAGCTGCCTGAGGACGTGGCTGAGGCGCAGGAAAAGGTGCGTTTGTAGTGCTTGATGGTGGGGTGCTTGCTGTTAGACGAAAGACCTGCAGCTGCCTGACGACGTGGCTGAGGCGCAGGAAAAGGTGCGCAGCTTGTTTGTTGCTGCTTAGCAGCTTGTTTGTTGAAGCGGCAGCAGCTGTTAAGGCCCTTTGGGGGAGTGGTTGCTGGTTGGGTGCTTGCTTGTTGGGTGCTTGCTTGTTGGGTGCTTGCTGCTGGGCACCAAGGCGCTGGAGCAGTCTTGTTATATGCTTGCTGGTGCGCAAGGCGCTGGAGAGCAAGGAGCTGCAGCTGCCTGAGGACGTGGATGAGGCGCAGGGCCAGGTGCGTGGTTTGGGCCTGCTGCTGGGATGTTTGCTGTTTGGGTGCATGCTGGCGGGGAGCAAGAAGCTGCACCAGCTGCTGGTTATAGTGCTTGCTGTTGTGAAGCAACGGGCTGCAGCCGCCCCAATTATATGGCTGTGGCACAGGGCACAACACGGCAGCAGGTCGTCTCTGGGGCTGTTGGGATGCTTGGTGTTTGTGTGGTTGCTGTTGGGCTGCAAGAAGCTCCCAGAGGATGTGGCTGCAGCACAGGGCAAGGTAATTGGTTACTTTCCGCATGCTGCATGGTATAGCAGCACTTAGTCAAGTGCCCGCCCCACATGCAGGCCACTAGCAGCAGTCTGATGCCTCATCTACCGGGATCTTGCACTGCTGCTGCTGCCGCTGGTGCAGCTGCGCTGGGCGCAAGGGCTTCCAGGCCGCTGATAACGAGTTCATGCAGCAGTCAGCCACATCCTGTTGAGCTTGCCCTGTTCGGCGAGTACTCTTGCTGCTGCTGCTGCTGCTGCTGCAGGCCAAGAGTGGTGGTAAGTCCAAGGGCGCTGACAAGGAGGCTGCAAAGGCTGCCAAGGCCAAGGAGAAGGAAGAGGCCAAGGCAGCTAAGGAGAAGGAGAAGGAGGAGGCAAAGGCAGCCAAGGAAAAGGAGAAAGAGGCAAAGGCAAAGGCAAAGGAAGAGGAGAAGCAAGCCAAGGAGGAGGCAAAGGTATGTGTGTGCTGCAACATCTGCTGCACTGGCTTGGTGTGGTTGTGCTTTGGTGAGAGGGCTGCGGCGGTTGCCAGCGCTGCTGCTATGTGATGTGACTGTGAAACTGCTGGTGTGCTGCCAGGAGGCAAAGGTGTGCTGCAACCTGCTTCGCTGGCTTGGTGTGTTTGTGCTCAGTGGGCTATCACTTGTGCAACTGACAACAACACAGTCATACCTCGACGGGACTTGCATCTGGTGGGTGTGTGCTGTACTTGATTACCTTGTTGGTTAGCATCAAGGTCATCAGATACAGCAAACACCCACCAGATGCAAGTTGGAGAGGTATGCCTGTGGTTGATGTGGGGGCAAGTAGCTTGAAAGTTGTGCTGCAACATCTGCTTCGCTGGCTTGGTGTGTTTGTCAGTTGCAAGCACTGTTGTGCTTTGCTGATGGGGTTGCGGCAGTTGCCAGCTCTGCAGTGGTGTGACTGCTTCCTTACTGCTGGTGTGCTGTCAGGGCAACGGCCTAACTCGGTCCCAGTGGTGTGCTGCGTAATGTATCGCTGCATCAGCTGCTCGTTGTATTTGCATGCATCCTGCCCTGCTTCATGTTGTCTTGCACTTTTGCGCAGGCAGCCAAGGCCAAGCAGCATGCAGAGGCCAGCCACCTGCTGCAACACATGCTGAAACTCGTCCACAACGCTGCTCCTTCCTGCTCTGCCCCATCGCCTCTGCCATGTTGCGATGACACTGCACATGCCTAGGCAGCGTCTCCACCTTAACTTGTCATGTGCGGTGGTCATGCGCTTACGCATGCCCTTCATGTCTTGCATACTGTCGCATAATGTAAACTTCATGATGCTAGGGCAAAGGCGCATCAGAACGCCAAGGCAGCCTCTGCACTTTTCCATTTACGATCAATACGCTTGATTTGCACATCATTGCATGTTGTCGCTGCAGGCTGCCAAGGCCAAAGCGCGTGAGGAGGCCAGCGCAGCCAAGGCAGCCTGCCTTGGCATGTGCGTCGGTCATGCGCTGACTCATGCCCTGCCTTTCTTGTGCACCACTTTTGATCTTTCTGTGTTTCTGTTGTCGCTGCAGGCTGCCAAGGCCAAGGAGCGTGAGGAGGCCAAGGCAGCCAAGGCAGCAGCAAGCAGCCAGAAGAAGCGCGCCAGGCCAGCCAAGAAGAGAGGTGAGCGACACGCCTGCTGCCATCCGCTGCTTTTGTGTGTGTGGTGGCTGGGGGTTGTTACTTTGTCATGTTACTTTGTCATGTGTGCAAGAACCTGTCAGATGCACCGGCACACTGCAGCAGCAGCAGCGTACCAGTGCAGCAAGCTTGTGATAGGGGAATGCACTGCAGTCGATCCAGGTTTACTAGCTTGCTAGCTTGCTGCGCGTGATTGCACGGCATGGTGCACTGTAGGCAGTACAACCCCTGCGCATTACGTTCATTCTCCCTCCGCAAAGTTGACCAGCAGGTGGCACCACACAGCGTCAATGTGCAGCTCTACTGTTGCATTGCCAGTTGTTTCCTGCGACAATTTTCATTTGGTGACTCCAGTTCACTATTATAACACTAAATGTTGTTGTACATGCAGGCTCTGATGACGAGGGTGGCGAGGACAGCGGCGCAGAGGATGACGAAGACAAGCCAGCAGCAGCAGCAGCAGCGCCCACCCCCACGCGCGCCAGCAAGCGCACCAAGGCAGCTGAGGGCGTGCGTGCAGCAGCAGCGGCTGCTGCAGGCAAGGATGTGAGCAGCGAGCCTGAGAGTGAGAGCGAGGAGAGTGAGGAGGAGGCAGAGGAGGAGAAGCAGGAGGTGAGAGAGGAGCAGGGCTGTGATTATTATTGATGACATATGGGCTTTGCTGAAATTGCAGTGCTGCGTGCAATGGTTTGTGGCTTTTAATAGCAGCAGTGCCACGAGAACTGCGGCTGTTTTGGGGTTGACATTCAGTCTGCATGCTTTTCATGGAAGGGTCCTGTGTGCATGTCAGCTAGCAGGCGCGCAAGTATGTTTGATGACAGCATTAATTGCAGCAGATGCTGCGCAAAAGTGTTGCGTGCTGCAGGGTGATTCTGGTATGCAGTGCACTACACTGCACTGTTGTTCACTGCTGATGTTCTGTTCTGCTGCTGCTGTTGCTGCTGCCATATTGCTGCTGCTGCTGCTGCTGCTGCTGCTGCTGTGTGTTAGGGTTCTGAGCAGGAGGAGGAGGCGAAGGAGGTTGAAGAGGAGAAGCCCAAGGCCAAGCGCGGCAAGGCAGCAGCAAAGGGCAAGGCAAAGGTGCGTGCATGCAGCAGCAAGGGCAGCAGAAAGGCAGGGTGGCAACTCTGCTGTGACATGCAAGGCAATGCACCTCGGGGTTTGTGTAATTATTGTTGAGGTGAAGTGCAGGCAGCGCTATAGGATGCAAGTATGTAGGTGCTGTGGTAATATGCAGGTCCAGCTCTGTGTGCCGATGTCAGTTTGCTTGCTTGCATTGTGTACATAAATGCACCTTGGGTTTGGTACACCCTGTCACTGCTCTTAAGTTGGCGTCTGCTGTTGCCATGCTGCTGTTGCCATGCTGCTGCTGCTGCTGCTGCTGTTGCTGCTGCTGCTATCAGGCTGACAAGGATGCTGACAAGGAAGAGGAGGCTGAGGAGGAGAAGGAACAGGAGAAGCCTAAAGGCAAGCGCGGCAAGCCTGCAGCTGCAAAGGGCAAGGTGAGGCGACAGGGGATAACAGCAGAAGACCCCCCCCTTCATCATCGAAGCAGATTCTGCACGTGCGCTTGCTCTCAACATGTGAGTGTTAGTGTGCTTTGTGTGCATGTTGCAAACAATCAGCTTTAGTATGATATACACTTGCATGCCAGGTGAGCAAGCGTCACAACAAAGCGTCACAAGGCATGTTCAAGTTGTGTGATGGTTTGGATGAAGTGTTGGCCGATGTGCTAGTCGCACGCACAACTAACGTTGCCCACTCCGGAGCATTCTGGCACCGCCTCTGTTCAGTCTCAGCCAACAGTGCATGTTATTAGCACGTTTGTCTGCATTTTCACTGGTGTATGCCACCGCCTGTGTTTGCTCTGCATCCCTCCCCGCAGGCTGCGGCTGCTGCGCCACTGTTCAGCACGTATGTCTGTCATGTCACTGGTGTATGCCACCCGTGATTGCTCTGCATTGCTTCCTGCAGGCTGAGAAGGCGCCTGCAGCCAAGAAGAAGCGCATGACCAATTCTGGCAGCCTCAGCCAACAGTGCATGTTGTTAGCACTTGCTTTCTGTCATCTCACTGGTGTCTGCCACGCCACTGCCTGTGATTGCTCTGCATCCCTCCCGCAGGCTGAGAAGGCGCCCGCAGCCAAGAAGAAGCGCATGACCAAGGCTGAGAAGGAGGCAGCAGCAGCAGCAGCAGAGAAGGAGGACGAGGGCAGCGACAAAGAGGAAGAGGAGGCAGAGGAGGTGAGGCACTGCGCTGAGTGGGCCGGCGAGGTGTGGAGTTTGAAGCCTGGTGTGTGGGTTATGCTCCCTTGCGATGAATGCGATGTGGCGATGACAACACAGCAACAGTGTAGATGCGCAAGCCTTCAAATAGGCATTATCAGTGTTGCCATGTGCTCAGCGGAGTGGATTACTTGAACTGCTTGGTGCTTTGGCTTGTGCACAGCTTGCCACATGACATGTAAGCCAATGCCCAGTGCCAATACTCTGAGCATCAGCTGCACCACTGCTGACCAGTGCTAGTGACAATCACCAGATCGTGTGACGCATGCTGTCGCTTGCACCTTCCTCATTGATCCTCATCGACCCCTGCTGCTTTACCTGCTTCATGCCACTCCCGCTGTAGGAGGCAAAGCCCAAGGCAAAGGGCAAGCGCACAGCAGCAGCCCCAGCAGCAGCCAAGAAGCCCGCGGCCAAGCGCGGCCGCAAGGGCAAGGCGGCTGAGGCAGAAGAGGAGGCAGAGGACAAAGACGAGGACAAGGACGAAGAGATGGCTGAGGCAGAGGACAAGCCAGAGGAGGAGGAGGCAGAGGAGGAGAAGCCCAAGGCCAAGCGCGGCCGCGGCAGCAGCAAGGCAGCAGCAGCGAAGAAGGAGAAGGAGGAGAAGCCAGCTGCCGCCAAGCGCGGCCGCGGCAGCAGCAAGGCCGCAGCAGCCAAGAAGGAGAAGGAGGAGGAGAAGCAGGACAAGGAGCAGGACGTGAAGGAAGAGGAGGAGCAGGCTGACGCTGCTGATGCTGAAGCGGCGGCGGAAGAGCCTGCTGCTGAGGAGGCCGGAGAGGCTCCCAAGCAGGAGGACGAAGAGCAGGCGGAGGGCATGGGTGAGGTACAGGCGCTGGCTGAGGCCGACGACGGGGCCGCCGACGACGAGGGTGAGCCTGCAGCTGCTGAGCCGGCAGCTGCTGATGCTGAGGAGGAGGGCAAGGAGGAGGGCGTGGGTGAGGCGCCCGGGGAGGAGGCTGTTGCTGACTCCTAGGCGCGCTCGTTGCATGCGACTGCATCTCACGTACCTCAGCAGCTTGCGGCTATTGTGCGGCTGTTTAGCCCCACTCTGGTGGTTATGGTAGCTGTTGCAAGCTGAAGTGATGCAAGTGCATACAGGGGCAGCGTGCGTGGGTGTGGCTGGGCTGGGCACGATTTTTGGCTGCTAGCTGACCGTATGACTTGTGACGCTGCGGCAGGGGCAGCATGGCATCAGTTGACCTCCTAGCAGTTATTTGATGGCATAGCAACGCGGCCTTGTGTGTACTGGCTCTTTTACTGACCATATGTTATGACACCAGCAAGTGCGCGCAGCCGTGGTAGTGATGTGGCATACATGTTCTGTTGTACTACAACGTCAGTGACGCAGGGAGGTGTCATAACAGATGGTGTGCTGCAGTGCATGCGCAAGGTATGCAAGCACCATGTTCATGTAACGGGGCTTGGTTTAGGGTTGACTGGTGACGGGGCTTGGTGTAGGTTGGCTGGTGTCAGCAGTTTTGTTCTACATTGGTACAGTGCCAGATGCATGGATCAGCAGCATAGTGCCTGCAGCTCTTCTAGCCGGTACTGTGGGTGCTCTTCACATGGGGTTTAATCAAGCAGACTGCGTGGTGCCGCATAGTGTTGTTTCGCTGCAGCATGTGCTGCATGTGCACCTAAAAGTCTGCGCACCAACTATCATGACACATGGCGTCGTTGCTGTGCAAGAGCTTGTGCAGCTTGAAGTGCACTGTCAGCACTTTTCTTCAGCAGGCAAGCACGTGAGGCTGTCATAAACGTTGCTTCGGCATGCGCACAATTGACACAATTGCTGCACAAATGACGGCGCGTGTGCCACACACCCAGGGGGTGTCATCATACATGCCGTTGGGACATGTTGCTGCTCTCATGTCACGGCGCCTGTAGCGTTTGTTTCTTTGTCACGTAGCATGTATATCATCGGCATGGAAGTACATTTCGTGCTCGTGCTTTTGTCACGCATGGTTTTGCAGCTGCAGCTGTGGGTTGTGTTTGCATGCCTTTGCCAGGTGTGCCACCAAATTGTGTGCAGCAGCTGCTGTGGTCGTTGGGCTATGGGGTGTCGCAGCGGTGGAGCAAATGACAGCCTAGCCAGCCACGTGCGGATGATTCTGCTGCTGTATCGTGAGTGCAATTTTCGCATACCTGGTGTCACTGGCAGGGCCTGCCATGGCTTGTTTCAGAGCTGGCAGCTGTAGCGCAAAGAGCGCATGCCTGCATCAGGCCATAATCCTTCACGTGGTGTGCATATGCATGTCGAGAACCGTTTTGAAAACGCTCGAGCTTGCTGTATCGTGCAGGATCAAATGCTGACGCACTGCTGCTGCTGCAGCTGCTGAGAAGCCATAGCTCGACTGTACTACAGCGATTCCGACGCACGATGCACTTTCAGGTTGATTAAAAGATGGAGAAAACTGCATTGGAGCCTCGAATCACATGTTCTCAGGCAGCATCGCAAGTACATGTACGTGACGTGTCACTCCTGTGGTTCGCTTCCCGCCTCAGCGGTCATCGCAGTGCTCAACTACTCGCCACCAGCCTTGTAATCATCATCTATCCCTCCATACTGTACATATGTAGCACCACGGCTCCATAAGCGTATCTCTTATATCCCAGTCGAGATTTGGCGCCATCATTTCATCCCCATTTCATTGTGGTCCCACTCAGCAGTTTGATCCTTGCAACAATAGGTAAGATATTTTGTGTCAGCATACAGGCGTGCCAGCCAAAGCGACCCGCATCTGCGCCACGGCAGATAGCGATGGTCTCGTAGCACGCTCAGCACGGGGAACACCGGGGAACGCATGGAGAAGCTTCAATATTGACAATGTTGGCCTTGTTGTGTGCAGATGACGTCAAAGGCTGGCGCGAAGCCCGGCAAGGGCGCGCTGGCCAAGCCGGCAAAAGACGTGCAGATCTTTGAGGCTGTACCATCCATCGTGCGTCGCAACGGCCTATTCGAGGACCTGGAGACGGTTTCAGTATTGCTGGGAAACTGTGAAGCACTTCGCAAGGCAGTGACCGTGTATAAAGAAGCAGGGCCAGCCAATGGCGAGTTCCTGCTGAACAAGCAGGCAGCAGGCAGCATGCCTCGCCGCGTGTCCAGAGTGAGGTGGGCTGATGAGGTGGAAGCTGAACAGCAGACAACAGATCACAAGAAGCCATCAACAGCAGCTGCAGCAGCCAGCAGCAGCAGCAGCAGCAAAGACGCTGGACAGCAGTCAGATGCCGCAAGCAAGCCCGCACTAGGGCAACCAGCAGCAGGGCCAGACGCAACAGCCAAGGCAGCAGTGACACGCAGTTGCCTCAAGAAAGCAGAACCGCAAGCAGCAGCAACTTTTGCGAGCTGTGCAGACCCAGAACCAGATGAGTCAGCAGCAGCAGCAGTGACGGCAGCCAACAAGACAGCAGCCCCGCAGTCAGCGGCGGCAGCAGCAGCAGCCATAGAGGTGCCAGCAGCTGCTTCTGATGCTGTTTGCACTGAAGACAAGCAGCAGGAGTGCACGTTCGTGCATGTGCAGCGTGCAGCTGCAGCAGCACCATCAGCAGCTGCAGCAGCAGCTGATCAAGAGCATGCTGCTGCATCACTGGAGTCTCCAGTAGCTGTGGCTGTGATCACAGCCTCAGCCCCAAAAGCCCCTCTTCACGCATCAGCAGCAGCAGCAGCCGGCTGCCGTCTGGACTACAAGGCTGCAGCAGCAAAGCACCCGCTGGCCCTCCAGTCAACGCCCAAAGAAGACAGCAACGTCAACAAAGAGGGCATCAACTCGCCAAAAACGCCAGGCTCTGTGGCACGAGTCAGTCCAGAGCTGCTTGCTGGAAATCAGGAGCAGCTGGTAGCTGAGCTAAAAGACCGGCTAGTGCAGCTGAAAGAGGATATGGAGCAGCAAGGGCTGGGCCACTGCAGCAACAGCATCAGCATCACTGAAGATCAGCATGCAGCAGACGCTGCAGTTGACACATCAGCGTGCAACAAGCAGCAGCAGCTGCTGGTGGCCAATGCGATGCGGCTCGCGAGCCTCTGCAAGCAGCTGCGTGCAGTCGAAGAGGCGGCAACGCTGCTGCAGGAGAGTGCAGTGCACGGCGCAGATGGCAAGGCAGGTTGGCCGAAGCTGCAGACAGCTATGCGCAGCTGCCAGCGCACCAGCAGCTTGCGACTCAGCTGTGGGACGCCAATGCACATCAGTGCACCTTCTAGGGAGAGCAGCAGCAGCCTGCAGTGCGTTCAGCTCAGCCCGTTACACAACACGCTGCGTGTCAACATCCCTAGCTTCAACAACAGCTGTGGCGCCACATCAGCTAGCAGCAGCAGCAGCTGTGTGCCAGCTGGCAGCTGCTCTGCGATGTCACCAATGCACAGCAACAGCCCTATGCTGGCCACACCTGATGCCAAATGCAGCAGCAACAGCACCGCCAGCAGCAGCTTCAGCAGCAGTGCAAACGCCACGCTGAACAGCAGCAGCAGCACCACCTGCAGTGCAGCTTTCCGTGTTGATGTTGCTACAAGCAACAAGGGTACAGCAAGTGCTCCTTCTGCTTCGGCTGCCGCCACCACAGCAGCAGCAGCAGCAGCAGCAAAGCCTACCTCAGGGTACCCAGTGCTGCGTACTGCTGCCAGGGTAGCTGCACGCGCCAGCCGCCACAGCACCGTTGCAACTGGCCAGAGCCCAGCCTACAGCGCCCTCAGCATCTCATACATTGCTCGCAGGCAATCGCATGGCGATGTCACCAGCCATGCCCACACAGCAGCACCAGCGGCAGCACACAGCAAGCCGGTTGGCAGTTGGCCTGTTCTGAACACTGCCAAGAGGGTTGAAGCAAGGATTGCCAACTGCAGCATCGCCAGCAACAACAGCAGCAGCGGTGTCCTGCAGAACGCTGTCGCACTCTGTGCATCAGCAGCTGCTGCGCGCAAGGGTTTGAAGCCTCTCCCAGCAGCAGCAGCAGCAGCAGCTTGCAGGTCCCCTGCAGCAACAGAGGGAGGTTGGCCGGCTCTGCATACAGCTGCTAGGTGCTGTGCACGTGGCTCAAGCAGCTGCACAATGGGCGGTTCAGCAGCGCCCGGTGCATCTGGCCGCATGTGTGCGGCTTGCAGGAAGAGAATGCAGTTGCAGGAGACGGCAGAGCAGCAGCTGCTGCAGCAGCGCTGTGCGCAGCGGCAGCAGGAGGTTGCGGTGGTGGCTGCTGGTGTGGCTGTAGCGCAGAGCGAGCCTGGGGCTTGCGGTGTGAGGGCTGAGGCAGCGTCGGGCGCAAGCCGCTGGCACTATTGGTGATAGGGTGAGAGGGCCTCACCGTGAAGTTGCGGGGTGTAGCCGGGTGAATGGGGTTTGTGAGGCGTAATGAGATGGTACCCCTGGTAATGGCGGGGCGAGCTTGTGTGTGTGCTGACGCGTGCTTTGTCGGCAAAGGGATACAGGCTGTCATGGGGTTGACAAAAGTTGTACATGCCTGTGTTGAATCTGGTGCTTGTGATAGCAGCCTGCTGTGGCGGCCGCAACTGCAGCTGTGCTGCATGCGCTGCAGCATAGCAGTCCAGAGTTGAGGGCAATGCATGATGTGACATGCCGCATTGCATCTTCTGTTGCTTTGTAGTCACCTCTGGTTGGTATGTGTTATGTTGGGGTACTCTGATCCCTGGGGCATGAGAGTTGTGGCTGTGGCTGTGGACCTTTCTGCTCAGCAACAGCTGAGTACGCACATGCCTGTTTGCATTCTGTGGAGCACAGTGAGGGTGTACCTGTCTGTACTACCTGTCTATACTTACCTGTTTGTGCTGTGCCAGTCTTTTTGTTACTCCTTTGTAGTGGTGGAAGGATTGTCAGTGTTGCCAAAACTTGTTGCACTACATCTGCAGCGCTGTCAGCAGCACAGGCGGCGTGCATGTACGCACAGGATGTTGTACGCTGCCCTGGGAGTATTATCCATTGGTTAGCAGCTAGATGCACCACAAGTGCGGAAGGGTCACTGCCTGGCGCTGGTGGCAAAGCATACACCACAGAACTTTTTTTCTCCTCCAAGTGTGTGCTGCAGAGCTTTCATACAGACTGCTGCGGTTACAAGCTTGTACATGGTGACATGCCTGGCACGCCCAACACTTCTTTCAGCTGTTATATCACGGCACTAACACTGCATTTGTAGGTTTTGTATGCTGTATCTCTGACAGAAGTTGAACTTGTGCATGTACATGACACGAACAGCGTTTGCTGCCATTTTTAGAATTCAGACCTTATGTTTGTGTGTGTTGCCGGAGCCAGAGGTTTGTGTACAGGGAACAAGTGTCTGGGCGCTCGATTCGTTGCACTGCAGGTGTGCAGTTGCTGACAGCCCCTGTTGGGGCAAACTGTGCTTTTGAACAGGGCTGGGGTTAGAGCCGTACAGGGACAGACGTTTTTGATGGGTAGCACTATGCAGCAGTCACGACAGGTTCAGGACGCAGCTATAGCTGCACAGCAGGGGACTGCACAATCTCAATGATAGATGCATGCAAGCAGCAGTGACTGCATTGTTTGTGTGCAACAGGTTACTAACCACCAAGGCTTGGTGTTGCACTTGTGGTGAGTGCAGCTTGGTGCACTGCAGTGTGACACTTTCCCCATGGTGAATCTCATCTTAATTTCACTGCGAATATCAACTGCACCATCTTGCTGTCAGGAGTGCACATTTTGACCAGAAGAACTTCGTGCTACCACACTTGTCACTTGCAGTGCTTTGTGCAAGGTTGTTGCTGAGTGTCAAAACGCCCACACTGTTGACTAGCGCTGCAAGAATTGTTGCGTGATGATGCCCCGTTGCGGCTTGGTGCTGTTGCTGGAGTTGCATGCACCACACAGCCTGCTTTCCTGCAACCGCCATACAGCTTGTTCTGACGCAGCGTGCTGCACCTGTTCCTGGCCCAGAAGTAACTGCTGCACCTGCAGCTTTCACATTAGAACGAGCCTCGCAGTGCGGTTTTACTGACAGTGTCCAGTTTGTGCAGTTTGTTTGACCAGTGTGCCATGAAAATGTGTGCCGTACAGGAGAACCGCAGAGCTTCAGATTGAGCGCGACGTGGCATGTGGCACATCTGCTTTTGCTTTGTACATGTTCCACACGGATGTGTTGTGGCCACCTGAAGTGTGGGGCCGCCTGCGCCAGTGCCTACCAGGCACTGATACATCAGGTGCAAGAGCGTTGCTGCTTTCAACATCCGATGTTGCCTGAGTCAGGCTAGTGTAGCTAGCACTGCATATTCTATTGAAACATACCTGTGATCGGTGGTGGGTGCACGAGCTTGTACTTCTGCACTGGGCTGTGGCAATTGACCCCGTCGTGAATGGTGAATTCCACAGCCTGAAGTTCGGTGTTACAAAACATTAATATTGCCCGTTTTCAAGCCAATGACAGGCTCCTTGGGCACCACTTCATCCATCTCCCATCAGCAATGCTCGCAAGCAGTCCCATGCCTCTGGTGTGTCCCCGGCACAGCTGGCAGCAGTCAACGCTGGTGCTGAGCTAACACCTCTGCTGTCTTGCATTTATGAGTTGTAGCATACTCTCGTGTGTTGGCACTGACTACATTGCGTCACGTGAAGGCGTGATGCTCCACTGCATGCCATGCAGTGGATGCACATGCTGCAGCTGGCGCATGCATCATGCTGGCAGCAAGCATTGTTGCCTGGGCTCGTCACACATGCTCAGCGCAGGGTCTCCCTAGTAAAAGTTACCTTTTGGAGTCGTTTCAGCGACCACGGGATGCACTGCTGCGCCGGGGTGCCGTGATCGTGTCAGAAGGTCACCTTTGGGTTCAAAGTGAGGTGACACCAAAGAAGAATGGCGTCCCAACAGCACGAAGTAGTTCCAGTGTGTCTATCTACGAACCAACAGCAATTTGTGCAACCAGCGAGCAAAGTGCCAGGTTGAGTGCTCTCGGCTCTCGCTTTCGGAGCTGCAACGGCGACCCTCATTCAGGGGAAGTTATTTACGCAGTGTATGGTAGTGATACATGCACAGAAGTAGCACATACGCCAACAGCTGCACTTACAGTGCTTCGCTTTGATCAGCCATATCGCAGAGTGTAGAGCAGGGTGTTTGCCCGTCATTTGTCAAGTTGTACAGGCTGGATCTGCCCTCCAGCGCGTGCGAGTCCATCAGGTGAGCAGCAGAGGCGTGCTTTATCCTGAGCTGTTGGCTGGCACAGCTTGTGCCCTGGATGGCTTTATCGTCGTAAACCGTGTGGAAGCAACTGTTTACAGCACCTCAGGGTGCGTGCTGGCACGTTGGGGCCCCTCATGCTGGTACTTGCAATGCACCAGCAGCAGCAGCTGCAGAATCCCAGTTTGGCCAGCAATGCTACTGGGTGCACTTGCAACAATCAGAAGCCGGACGTGATCATACTTGTTCTTGCTTCGCAATACACAGCAGGGTTGCGTCATGCGGTTGCAACTGCAGCGTCTGGCATTGCACTGCACCCGTGTAGCGCACACATGCTGCACCCAGCTTTTTGATGTCCCTGCTGCGCTCTTTGTCCCTGCCGCTCGCTACTGCTTAACACTGCTGTTGCAGGCATTTGAAAGCTTAGCTAGAAGCTGCTGCAGCAAGCAGGGGCATCAGCAAGCAGCAAGCATCACACGCCTGTTGCAGCCAGCAGTAGCGTGCACGTGAGGCCTGCGTCCACACTGCGCACCAGCAGGGCTGGTGTGTCCTGCAAGCACTGCAGCAGCGCTGCCGGCAGCGGTGCAGCTGCGTGCTGACCATTGCCGACCAGCAGCGCACAGCACAGGGCGCGGGCGCGCCTGCTGACGCTGTTGCAGCTGGCTGTCAGCTGTGAGCTCCCTCTCGGGGTGTGTACTGGGCACTGTTATGTATGTGCTTGTGCTGGCGACCGAAGGCGCATCCCCCGCTCGATGATCTGGCACCGGGGATGGAGTTCAGGTGTGGACCTGCGCTGTGTGCACAGCTGTTACGATGTACTGAGCTTCAATGCGGCCTTGCTGTTTGCTGCACTTCATTGCTCTGCGCTGTTGTATGTTCCTGCCTGTGCTGGGAGTGCAGCGTGTTGTCCTGTTGCGCACGTGCGCACCTTTGTGACAAGGCTGGGTGAAAGTGTGACAGGTTGGGGGTATGTTGAGAACGCTGGCATGTGTAGCAGCGGTGCACTGCTTGCAGGACCAGGGGTATGGGCCGTTGATGAGATGCGTGAGGGAGAACTGGGAAGGCTGGTGGTGTTTGTTATGTTCCCATACTGCTCGCATTCGTATGTTACTCTTGTTACTCTTGTTACTGTTGTGTGGCTGGAAAGCCATCCGGCAACCATGTAGCAGCGCAGCACTGCAGGCCAACCTGTGTACGTGGGGGTATTGATTCCTGCATGTGCTGCTTGCAGCACCTTCAGCACCGCTCTGCATACACATATGCCACACATCTGCAGCACAGCGCACTAGCTGTATCCACCGATGTCGTCGCATCCATGTCCGCAGCTGAACTTGCAGCACGTCAGCTGACATGCGCCTGCGTTCGCTGCTGCGCGCTGCTGCTGCAGGTTTGTGCAGGAGCCGTACCTGTCAGAGATCAACAACTACATAAGGCAGCGGCGCGAGCACATCACCTTCTTTACGACGCCGCAGGTGCGGCAGGCAGCTGCAGTACAGCTGCTCGCACAGATAGCAAGCAAGCATGCAGCACGCAATCACTGAGGCAGCGGTCAGCTGCAAGCCACAGCACATGTTTGTGGCTTGCCGCTTGATGTGCGTCACTGCGGCTCACGTGTGTGGCAGGTAGCTGCAGCACATCTGTTGTGCAGCTTGCAATGGCGCTGATGCGTTTGTCAGTGGCAGATGCACACCTCGGGTACACACCAGTGTTGTTGGCGCCAGCATGTGCTGCTGCTTCTCTGACTGAAACTTAGTTAACCTTCGGCTCCGTTGTTACATTCGTTACATTTCCTGCAGGACGTGCGTACAGAGCTGATGCGTGCAGTGGCTCCGGGCATCTGCCCTGCTGACATGTACCCAAAGGCACATGCGCTGATGAACGATGACGACTACTTGCTCATCCTGCGGGACATGTTCAACCTGAGCAACGTGCTGGACGATATGGAGCACACGGGCTGCATACCGTACCACAACAGGGGGCACTACTACAATGTGTACTCGCGGTAAGTGTGCAGCTGCTGACGCGTGTGTTGTGTGGTGGATGCAGTGTACATACCTGCATCTGCTGCTTATCATAGGCCACTTGTGTTGCGTGTATGTGGCCCCAGCATATGGCTGACGTCCTGCAGCCACGTGTGTTCAATGTGACATCCAACTTGCGCTGATCAAATAAGGCAGTATGCATGCGTTGCAGCTGGTACTGGCGTATCTAGCATGCGTCTTTGCTCAATCCTCAATGGTGTTGTCTTGCTGCTGGCCCTTGTCATGCGCTGTTGTGCATCTTGTAGGCTCTGGCGGTTGCTGCAGCAGCGGGCCAAGCAGGCCCCATGAGGCTGCTTGCAGGACCTGGCCAGCAGCAGCAGCAGCAGCGCCATCCCCAGTTTGGCAACACAGGGCTGCAGTGGCCAGGCAGCAGCAACAGCTGCAACAGCTTGCAGCAGTGCCAGCTGCTCGGCACAGGCAGTGCAGCAGCTGCAACTGGCAGCAGCACCGCCTGGGTCAACATAGCCGGGAGTGTGCAGCCGGGTGCTCAGGAGGCAGCGAGCAATCGTAGGTGTTGAGGCTAAGCAGCTGTGTGTGTGCGCACTCTGCGTGCCTGCCAGCTGTGTTGTATGTGTGTTGCACACGCGTGTTCAGCGTATGGGTGAGTCCTGATGGTGTGGGTGTTTGCTTGACTGAGTTCAGAGTTGCCTGGGGTAGGTAGCAAAGTGGTAATGCATGTTTGGTGGCGCTGCTGCTGTTTGGGATGGCAGCTAAGTAGCAGGCAGTTGCTTGACAGGGCTTCAGTCAGCAGGCTTGTTGCAGCCGTGGCTGAACAGAGCATGCTGGTGTCGAACTTCAGGCTGCTGGTTGCACATTTGCTGGGCGCTCATGATCACCCAGCCTGGAGACCTTGTTATTGTCTGTAAGGTGTTGAAGGTAGTCAGGTTGGAAGGATATCATATGCCGAGGTGGTTATGATACAGCAGCAGTGGCTGCCACGAATGCCAGGCCAGCTGTGCCTGTCCGGTGTTTTGGTCACAAGCCGATCGCGAGGCATGGCCCCTGCTGGTCTTTATTCAGGCTGCCTGGCAAGCTTGCGGCTGATGTTCAGCATAGTGTCATGCGGTTACAGCAGCACATTTCGTTGTGATGCATGCTGTTGCTGTGCCTCACTGGCGAGGCTTGCGTGTCCGCAGAAACATGCACGTGAATGCTGCACAGCACTGCTGGCAGAAGTCAGGTTCAATTGCAGTGACCAGGGTAGATTTGCACATCGTTCTCAGTGAAGCTTGTTGTGCTTACAAGCATTATGTTTAGGCTTACAAGCATCATGTTTAGGACATGCGTCTGCAGTAAAGGCGGTAACTGTGACAACTGTTCACCAATGATTGCACGATCAGAGTGGTGTGTACAGTTCCCCAGCCAACGTTGCCATGTTTGCTGCTGTGCGAGAGGAAACATATTCCCTGCTGTTACATAACAGGTGGCATTCGTGCAGAGTTCTGTCTTGGAGCAGACGCCAGCCCAAAGTACTGCACAAGCTGTACCTGACTAGTCAGACCATGAACATCAGCGACACCAAGCCATGCAGTATAGTCAGGCAAGGGCACCTTCCAGGTTTGTATCGGCATTATGAGCGGGATTTGCCTAGCAGTATCGGCTTTCTTTCACAGGCACCCATCGGGGTGCCGCTGCTCACGTCAAGCCTAGGCCGGTCCTGCTCAATTACTCTTTGGAATTCAAAGTACAACAACTATCGTCAGTCCATGGGACCAGAGGAACAGATCGGGCGAGTTGAGGCAAGTTGCTTCCATTATCAGCCTGCTTTGATGTGGTGCCTGCCTTGTTTTGTGCGTGTCCTCCATATGATATATCAGTTACTCCGTCGGAATAGCGAGGCATGCTTGCTTCGGGCGTTTCGACAGATACAACAGAACAGGCAGTGGCTAGCTTGCGAGTCATGCTGGTATCAGGGCACCGCCGCACAGGCAGCTGATGTGCATGGCTTGTGCTCGATTGGTGGGAAGATGCTGTACTGGATGCAGGCAGCCATGCAGCCATGCAAGGCAGAGCAGCCATGCCGCCAGAGCAGAGGGCAGGCTCAGGACAGTGTGGCAGCAGGTACAATCACTGATGCTGCTGTTTGTTGCTTGTGCTGCAGGATTCAGCTTGAGTGTGCTGGATTGGCAGCAGGAATGTATCCAGGCCGCTGCAGCAAAGGTGGGAACAGCGAGTGATGTGCTCGCATTGCAGTGCACTAGTTAGGACAGCGTGGCAACGCATTCCCATAGGACAGCTGTCCCTGCTGTCGGCGGCGCTGTTGTTCACATTGTTTGCCACAAACTTTATGTCCTGAGGTTCTGCTGGGTTTCACCAAAACCATGAACTGCCGCCTGCTGCTACACAGGCCTTTGGTTGTGAGTGAATACTGCGGCTGAGATGGCCAGCAGCAGTAGCAACAGAGACGGTGGGGTTGCCGGCAGCAGTGGCTGCAGCGCTCCAGCTACAACAGCAGACAGTGAAGGAGGCTCTGGGCAGACTCGTGCGGCTACAGATGCAGCGGAAGTGCTTGCAAGAGACGATGCTGCACTGCAGGGAGCAGCACACAGTACTGCAGCAGCACGAGCGCGAGATGTGCACTATACAGCGACAGATGCAGCATCAGCGCCAGCAGCGTATGCAGGTGGCAAACACGGCAACAGCAGCACTGGCAGCACTGGCAGCAGCGGCGGCAGCAGTGCAGCTGCAGCAGCTGACCCTGCAGGCATGCAGCTGGCGCAGCGTGTGGAACCTTTGGTGTCTCGCAACACTGCGAATACCCGCAGCAGCTTTGACGCTGACTACTGCATCAACTTGGTGAGCGGCAATCCCCAATTCGAATCTTAACCTTTGCAGCGTCGGGTTTGCTGGCACGGCAGCTGCTCAGTGGCGCGGCAGTGTTGCCAGCGCTGGGTGTGTATATAACAGTCAGTGCCCAGCACCGGCAGCTGTAGCATACTCTAGCACTATACGGGCATAGCACGGTTCCGCAAGACACTGCTGCAGATTTGCACAGCAGCTGTCACATGCTGGCCTGCAACTTACCTTCCTGTGCTCACTGTCCAATCAGCTGCTGTGCTTGCCTTGTATGTCCGTCCTGCAGCCGTTGGCGGACAGCTGCTGTGCTTACCGATGCACTGAGTGTTGTGCTTGCCTTGTTTGTGCTTCCTGCAGCCGTTGGCTGACAGTTGCTGTGCTCACTGTCTACTCATCTGTTGTGATTGCCTTGTTTCTCGTTCGTGCAGCCGTTGGCTGACAGGGCGCAGCTGTCGCGGGCCATCATCACAGACACGCTGGCCGCGCTGCCGGTGCCTCCCGAGCGGGTCAGCAACGTGCAGGAGCCTGTGGTGCTGATGCATCAGGTGCGACTGCTGCGTGTGCTTTTGTTTCTGCTGTCATGACATGCGTGCCTGTGGTGCTGATGCATCAGGTGGGGCTGCTGTTTGACTTGATGGGTTGTTTTTGCTATCATGGTATGTGCTTGCCTGCGGGTTAGCTGCCAGGGATATGCAGCAGCCTGTGGTGCTGATGCATCAGGTGGAGCTGCTGTTTGACTTGATGGGTTGATTTTGCTATCATGGTATGTGCTTGCCTGCGGGTTAGCTGCCAGGGATATGCAGGAGCCTGTGGTGCTGATGCATCAGGTGCCGCGGCTGCTGCTCATTGGGATGTGTCTGTTTGCATGGTATGCATGCTTGCGGAAGAGCTGCTGGCGATGTGCATGAGCCTGCGGTGTTGATGGGTCATGTGCGGTAGCATACGTGGCTGTGTGGTTCAGAGCATGTTGAAGTGCAGTTGGGGCATTGGTTGTTGTCAGCATGCGCTACTGTTGTTGTGGCAGTTTGCGGCTTGAATATGAGCCAATGTGCATGCAGGTTCCTGCGAGGCACAGGCCTCTGAGCTCACCTGTCTTGCCTCTCACTGCCGGCTGCGCACTTACTGCCAACTGTGCACCTCCCCTACGCTTGGAGTCAACCGCATAGCACTGACTCGTTTGACACTGTGCTGCAACCCTGTGCGCTGCTGCTTTGTGTGCTGCAGGTGGATGGCCACAGCATGGACGTGCGCATCGTGCACAGCTTCACAGCCAACTTCGATGACCCGCTGGAGCAGGTGTATAAGCGCGCAGTGGCAGCAAACCAGGCAGCAGCAGCGGCAGCAGCAGCAGCCGGCGCGTCAGGTCGACCGCCACTACCCAGCAGCAGCAGGCCGCAGGCACACGGCCGTCAGGCGCATCATCAGCACAAGCATGAGCATAAGCATGATGGTGAAAGTGATGAGCATGGCTGCACGTGCTTAGAGCTGCAGGAGGAAGATGAGCGGATGCTGCCAAATGACATCAAGCGATCTGCAGCATGTGTGGTGCATGAACTGCATACAGATGCAGAAACGGAGCACTCGGCTGCGACAACTAGCTGCGATGAAAGCATGTCTCAGCCGTCCTCGATCGACAGCATAGCAGCAGCAGCTGTCACAGCTGCAGCAGCAGCGGCAGCAGGTGCACAGGGTGCGGCTGCATCGCCGTTTGGTGGGAGCCCTTTTCAGGCTGTTGGTCAGCAGCCGTTCAGTGTGCCTCGCAGCAGGATACCCGACGATGCACAGCAGCAGCAGCAGCAGCAGCAGCGGCACAGGCGGCAGCAGCAGCAGCGGCACGTTGGCTTTGCTGATGCAGCATCACCGGTGCATGGCGGGCAGTGTCTGAGTGTCGAGGTCATGCGGGACAGCAGCAGCAGCAGCAGTGCGACGCATGGCGACGCTGGCAGCAGCAGCAAGGCTACTGGTGGTGATGCTCCTGCAGCGCTACCTTCGCGCATCGAGTCTGTTGATGACTCAGCGTCTGAGAGCAGCCGCACGTTCAGGCAGCGACGCAGCAAGCACCCCGAGCAGCAGCAGCAGCCGGACTGGTGGTCGGGCCCCAGCAGCAGCGGCAGCGAGCGCAGCAGCACGAGCACTGCTGCTGGCAATGCCGCAGGCAGCGAGGGCAGCAGCAGCGCATATGATCGGCAGCCGTCTGGCTCAGGCACTGACGCGGTGTTCCCTGGGCCTGGTGTTGCTGCACAGCTGCAGCAGCATACGCCTGTGCTGGTTCATATGACACATCAGCATACAGCACACGGGCATGAGGAGGTGCAGGTCAAGGCGTTGCCCAGGCAGGGCGAAGCACGTCAGCAGCAGCAGCAAATCATCAACCGCTCGCAGCAGCAGCATGGGCAGCAGCACAGCTTCGAGCCGCTGCAGTCCAACCCTATGGATATGCACATCCTGCATCAGCCGGACGGGTTTGTACCGCTGAGCAGTACAACTGCCGGCCCTGCTGCTGTTGCAGCTGCGGCTTCTGCAGCTGAACATGACAGGCAGCAGCAGCAGCAGGCAGATGCAGAGGGATTAGCAGCAGCAGCAGGGGGTGAGGGTGGTGCTGTTGGCGCTTGGCTGCAAAGCTGGGCCTCCAGCAGCACTAAAAACGGCACACTCATCATGCCACATCAGCAGCAGCACCAGCAGTACCACCACCAGCAGCTGGTGCAGCAGATGGGTGGGGCTGCGATGCAGCAGCAGCAGCAGCAGCGCGGGCATGTGCCGGGCGTGGTGCGTGGCTGGGTGCCACGCTGCGAGTGGGAGCTAGATCCGCGCAAGGTGCTCGTGGGACGGCGGCTGGCGGTTGGCGGCTTTGCGGAAGTGTTCTTGGGCAAGTATGAGGTAAGAGCTGCAGCGCTGGTGCACTGTAGGGGAAACCAATAGGTGTATGCATAGATGCCTGCTGCTGTGCACATTGCTTCTGTTGATGGTGAGTTGTGCGTGAACACTGCATCTTGTGCTTTTTCCATGTGGGTCGTGTTGCAGCCTTGCAGTAGTGCAGTTGCGGCAGATGCTTATCACTGACGGCTTGAAAACTGCGCGGCTCTGCTCATCTGCTGCTGCAGGGCACTGTGGTCGCGATCAAGCGGCTGCTGACCAACGACGCAGTCACGATTGAGCGCTTTGCGAGCGAGGTCCGCATGCTGGCGCGGCTGCGTCACCCCAACCTCATCTTGTTCATGGGTTACTGCATCATGCCAGAGCTCTGCATAATCAGCGAATATATGTCCAAGGGCAGCTTATACAGCGTGCTGCACTCCTTGGAACAGCGCAAGCAGCGCGCAACAGCTGCCAAAAAGCAGCAGCAGCGGCAGCAGGATGACTCCGAACAGGATGATGCGGCTACAGCAGGCAGTGGTGCGGCAGCAGCAGCAGCAGGAGCATTTGTGCTGGCTGCTGCGCCGAGTCAGGATTATCTGGCGTTGGAGTTAGCGGGTACGCCACAGGAGCAGCAGCAGCGGCAGCTGGAGGCTCTGGAGCCGAAGATCCAGCGTATGATTGCTGTGGCTGTTGCGCGAGGCATGGCGTACCTGCACACGCGCATGCCGCCCATCTTGCACCTGGTGAGGGGGGAGTGGGGAAAATGTGTGGTTCATAAAGATCTCTGTTGTTGCTGCTTCGCCTGTCGCCTGCGCTGCTTTGGTGCCTAAACCACACGCAGCCTCTCCCTTGACTTACGCGAGTGTCACGTGTGAACACACACCAGGCTTAGCTAACTCATTCATTTATGCTGCCTTCACCTACATCTTGCAGGACCTCAAGTCTCCCAACATCCTTGTTGACGAGCGCTGGCGCGTGAAGATCACCGACTTTGGGCTCAGCCGCGCGCGCCAGCGCACGTTTGTGAGCAGCAGCGCGCAGGGCGGCACGCCGGAGTGGATGGCACCCGAGGTGCTGCGCTGCGAGAGCGTGGCAGAGCCCGCTGACGTGTACAGGTGGGTTGTTTCATGCATTCATCATGCTGAGTGTGAACTCGATCAATATTGTGTTCCCGGAGGTGCTGCGCTGCGAGAGCGTGGCGGAGCCCGCTGACGTGTACAGGTGGGCTGCGGCTGCCCCTGATTACTTGCAACTGCTGCTGTGCTGCATGCCCTGGCGGCAAGCTCCCCCTGATGCCCCTGCATCCCGACACATCCAGGACATGCATTATGCCGAAATCAATCAAGTGTTGTGCAGAGTGCTGACTGTTACTGCTAGTTGTGCGCTGCGAGAGCGTGGCGGAGCCCGCTGACGTGTACAGGTGGGCTACGGCTGACTTTATTCAGTTGCATTTAGTATGTAAGATTCAGTCTAATGCTGTGCAGAGAGCTGAATGTTACAGCAGAGTAGGCGGCAGAGAGCGTGGCGGAGGCGCTGACGTGTACAGGTGGGGTGTGATGTGCATTTATTATGCCGCATTTGATTCATCATGCCGAATTCAAACGCAATCAAACGTTGTGCAGAGTGCTCCTGTTACAGCAGCAGATGAAGTGGCAGATCTGACCCTTTGATGCAGTTGTCGGTGTCGGCCCTGCTGCTGCTGTTTGCTGCCTCTGTCATCAGAGCTAGGTATGCACGCCATATCCACCTGCTCTGCTTTGTGTTTTGCGGGTCTGCTGCGCTGCAGCTATGTTGTGGTGCTGTGGGACATCTACTCCACAGTAGCTGTAGCCAGTCGCACACTTGAATTGCTGATCAGATTGTTGTGGTTCTGCTGCACTGCAGCTATGTTGTGGTGCTGTGGGAAATCTTATCCCAGTAGCTGTAGCCAGTTGCACACTTGAATTGTTTTAGTCCAAAAGGCTTCTTTGAAACAGCAATATGTTGTTTTCTTGCTGTGCTGCAGCTACGGCGTGGTGCTGTGGGAGCTCATCACTGGGCGCGCACCCTGGGAGAACTACAACCCCATGCAGGTGAATCGCTACAACAGCCCCAAATGCTAAGAATTGCAACCAGATGTTAGTGATGCTCAGTCTGTTGTTGGCTGCAGCACTGCATGCAACCCCATGCAGGCAAGCTGCAACATGCTGTCTGTGCTGATGATTGCAGCGATACGCGCGACCAGATGTTAGCGGTGGCAGAGCTAGCCCATGCTTTCGCCGCTCTGTATGCTGCTCTGAGCCTCTGTTGCATCTCATTACAACACACTTTATAACACCTTCATAACACCTTAAATTGCTGCTGCTGCTGCCGCAGGTTGTAGCCATAGTGGGCTTCCGCGAGCTGCAGCTGCCGCTGCCAGCAGCAGCAGCAGAGCCCTTTTTGTTAGACCTCTGCAAGCGCTGCCTGCACAGGGACCCAAACGCACGCCCCAGCTTCCCGCAGATCTCAGCGCTGCTGGATCAGCATTATGGCCCACCCTCGTGGGCAGCACATGCGCAGCCGCTGATGCCGCCAACGCCTCGGCCGGCGCTGCTGGCGCCTGCTGCGGCTGCTGCTGCTGCTGCTGCTGCTGCTGCTGCTGCTGGTGTTGCTGCTGGTGGTGGTGTTGCTCAGGCATCTGCTTTTGCTGGCAACACGCCTCGGCCGGCACTGCTGCCGCCGACACATTCAGCAGCAGCAGCAGCAGCAGCAGGAGTGGGGGGCCACAGGCACGGGCAGGCTGGTGGGGTCATTGCGCTGCCTGCACCGCCAGCAGCAGCAGCAGTGCAGCAGCAGGAGTCAGACGCACTGCGTAGTCAGTTCAGTGCTGGAGAGGCACAGCAGCCAGCTGTGGCACCTGCTGCTGCTGGTGGTGCTCAGGCATCTCCGTTTGCTGGCAACATGGCTCCTTGGTCGGTGGATTCGGTGCAGCAGGAGTCGCAGCGTGCTGCAACACAGCAGGCAGTTGAGAGTCAACACCCAGAGCAGCAGCAGCAGCAGCAGGCTCAACAGGCGCCTGCTGCCCCTCCCTTGCCATCCCCTTTTGCTGGCAACCTGGCCCCCTGGTCAGTCGAGTCTGTGCAGCAGCTTGCTGAGCAAAGTGCAGAGCAGCAGCAGCAGCAGCAGCAGCAGCAACCGCAGCAATCAGCTGTTGCAGCTGCGCAGCTGGCGTCCCCTTTTGCTGGCAACCTGGCCCCTTGGTCAGTTGAGTCGGTGCAGCAGCTTGCCGAGCAAAGCGCAGAGCAGCAGCAGCCGCAACAGCAGCAGCAGCAGCAGCAGCAAACAGCTGTTGCAGCTGCACCCCTGCCATCCCCTTTTGCCGGCAACGTGGACCCGTGGTCTGTCGAGTCCGTGCAGCAGCTGCACCAGCACCCATCAACACTAGACAACGGGATTACCCAACAACCAGAGCAGCAGCAGGTGCAGCAACAGCAGCAGCAGGATGCAAGAGAGCGGCATGCGCGTGTGAAAGCACCACCACCAGCAGCAGCAGCTGCTGCACCTGCTCCGCTAATGTCCCCATTTGCTGGCAACATGGCTCCCTGGTCGGTTGAGTCCATCCAAAGCATGCATGAGGAGGCGCACACTGCAGCAGCAGCACTGGGCACCAGGCACAGAAGCAGCACTGGCGCCAGCAGCAGCAGCGCTGAGTGCGTCCCTGTCAGCGGCACCAGCAGCAGCACTGCGGCTGCAGCAGCAGCTGTGAAGGCGCAGCTACAAGCTGCGGGCAAGAGTGCAGCAGGGCTAACAGCAGCAGCAGCAGCAGCAGGTGGTGCTGCAGCGCCAAGGCCAGTGCAGAGCTCATCCACTCCTGCTGCTGCTGCTGCTGCTGGGTGTTCAGGAGTTGCTGATGCTCCACCCAGTGTCTTTGGCAGCCCTTGCGTGCCTGGCCCGCCAGCTGTAGCACCTCTACAGCAGCAGCAGCAGCAGGACAAAGAGCAAGCTATTGCAGCTGCAGCAGCACCTGCAGCAGCCGTGCAGGCAGCTCCTGCAGCCAGCCAGGCTGCAGCACACTCTGCACATGCTGTTAATGCGGTCAGGGCCGATTCTGAAGCAGCAGCAGCAGCAGCGACGGCTGTGTGTTCAGACTCTCCCACAGCGCCGTTACACTTCAGGCCAGGCCCTGAGTGCCTCTACACACCCGTCAAGGTTGGAGCTGCAGCAGCAGCAGGTGGGGGTGGCAGCAGGCGGCAGCAGCGCCAGCAGGCTGCTGCTGCTGCTGCTGGTGTCAGTTTGCAGGCAAGCTCTGCTGGGCTATCACTGCAGACGCCTGCTGCTAGCGGCAGTGTACGTGGTGGCAGGCCCAGTGCGTTTGGCGCTGGTGGTAGCAGCAGCAACAGCAGCAGCAGCGGACCTGGCGATGTGTTACCCACGGCGGTGGGTTTTTGCAACAGCAGCAGCAGCAGCACACCAGCAGCAGCAGCAGCACTACATGAACGGCATGCTGCTGCCCCTACTAGTCGTACTGCTGCTGCAGGAGATCTGCTGCTGCAGCAGCAGCAGCAGCTGGCCACCCCATGCTTGCAGGACTTTGTGCAGTCAGCAGCTGCAGCAGCAGCAACGGGCATCAGCCCGCCACCCAACGTGTCAGCCAGCAGCCAGATTATGCCCAGCACCACTGTCAGCAGTAGGAGCCGTGCTGCTTCTGCTCCGATTCCTTCTATGGAGCAGCATTCAGCAGCTTGGCACAATTTGTTGACAGCAGCAGGGTCCACACCAGGACCTGGGAGCCTAACACAGCAGCAGCAGCAGCAGATTGATGGAGAGGGGTCGTCAGTGCATCTGCCGTCTGACGGTTCGTTCATGCACAGCTTGTGGCCGTCTATGACGAGTGCGTCGCAGCGGTCGTCGTGCAGCTACAGCAGCGCTGCAGCGAGCCGGCAGGCGAGCGGCGTGCGGCGGCAGCAGCGCAGCAGCAGCGCAGACGGCTCTGCTGCTGCTGCTGCTAAGGGTGATGGTGAGGCTACTGGGGAGTTACACGGGAGTGATGCTGCAGGTGGTGGTAGTGACAGCAGCAGTGACGATGATGGTCCAGAGGACGGTGCTGACGGGAACACAGTACGGCATCAACCGCAGCACCCGCATCAACAGCAGCAGCCGCAGGTCCAGATGGGGACATACCTAGCTGAGTTGGGTGGCAGTACAGCAGCAGCAGCAGCACCGGACAGCAGCAACGGCAGCAGCGAGCACACTGCCAGTCCAGAGTCTAGCATAGGAGCTTGCAGTGACTGCAGCCGTGGCACCAGCCCATACACCAGCCGCCAGCAGCAGCAGCAGGGTGAGGCAACAGCAGCAGCAGCAGCAGCAGCACTGCCGGTGTACCAGATGTGGCCTGTGCTGATCTCACAGCAGCAGTCTCCGCAGCAGCAGGGAGATGTGCCTCTGCTGATGAAGCGTGCTTCACCAGGTGATGGTGCCAAGAAGGGCGCTGCATATCTACTGCCTGACAACTCTCCGCGGGGCCAGGGAGGTGCTGCAGCAGCAGCAGCAGGAGTGAAGCAGCTGCTGCAGCGCAGCAGTGCTGCCGGGGGGATGCAAGCGACAGCAAACGGCCTGACAGCAGCAGCAAGCAGCGATGTATATGCTGCTGTAGACGCAGGAGGTGACAGTGGAGGTGCTGCAGCTAATGGCAGCAGCAGTGCAGCTGCAGAAGTTGGGATGTATGGTGCTGCTGCAGCATCAGTGTCACCATACAGATTTGAGAGACCTCTGTCTGCTCCCCAGAGACTGCAGCAGCAGCAGCAGCTGCAGCATGATGTTGTGGATGTGTCATCTCTACCTGAGCACCAGCAGCAGCAGCAGTCTGTGCAGCTGCAGCAGCTGTCGAAGCAGCAGCAGGAGTTGTGTTACCACATACAGCAGCAGCAAGTGGCCATGCAACAGCAGCACCAGCAGCAGCTGGAGCAAGATGCAGACCAGCAGCAGCAGCAGCACCCTGGAGGTGCAGCATTGCCGAAGCATGTACTGTACGCGCAGCATCCCGGCCGCAGCTTCAGTTTCGATGCATCTGTGCTGCGTCAGACTGCACAGCAGCAGCAGCAGAAGCAGATCAGCACATACCAACGCAAGGGCCGATTCACAGTGCAGACAACCACCAAGATCCCTTCTGCCAGCAGCAGCTTTGCAGACGTTAGTAACGAGCAGGAGTTAGCAGCAGCAGCAGCAGCAGCAGCACTGGGTGATGATATGCTTGGTGGCAGCATAGGAGTGGAGGCCCCAGTGTCGCCAGCAGCTGCAGTTGCCACTGCAGACCCTGCCAGTAGTGCTGCCACAGCAGCAGCAGCAGCAGGGGTGCACAGTGGGGGTGGGGGCTATCAGCTGCCTCCACATCTTGATGCTGCTGATGTGGCTGCACCTAGGTCCCTGCCGTCACACCTGCTGCACCAGCAGCAGCAGCAGCAGCAGGGGCCAGCAGCAGCAGCAGCAGCGTCTGCTGCAGCCATGTGTGGTGCTGATGCCAGCCTTGAGCTCATGTCTGCGTTTGCGTGCGGCTCTGGCTCGCTGCTGTGCGACTTGACCGACCTGTCGTGTCAGCCGCCTGCATTGCCTGGCGTTGCGGTAGACGGCATGGCGGCAGCTGCAGCAGCAGCAGCAGGCCATGTGTGCAGCCACGGTCATCACCATCACCAGCAGCAACAGCAGCAGCAGCAGGGCATTCCGATGATGTTGAGTGAGCCCACACTGCCTAGCTTGGCAGTGCCAAGCAGCGGCAGTGGGCCTGACCCTGCAGCAGCAGCAGCAGCAGGAAGCTCTGGTTCAGCCGGTGTCACTTCAGCTGGATGTTGTAACGTTATAACATCTGATCTGCCCACAACGCCTAGGAGTAGGCGGCTCAGGGGAGTTAGCTCCCCAGGGGCCCCTCTCAGCCACAGCAGCAGCAGCAAGGGGCTGTCATCGCAGCAGTCGATTACTCAGCAGCTGCAAATGCACTTCTCGACTGGCTCGATTGCGCTTGCGGGCGGTCTGTGTTATAAGAGCGGCAGGTTCTCTGTCACTGTAGAACAGCAGCAGCAGCAGCAGCACGACAGTGGTAATGCGGCTGGTATGAAGGCCTGTGGCAGTACTGGAATGCTGACGGCAACCTCACCAGCAGCAGCAGAAGGCAGAGGGCCAGGTCTGCGGCATATCGCTGGCAGCTGCAGCAACCTCCAACTCCTGCAGCAGCAGCAGCAAGGTGGCGGCAATAATGCGTCATTACTCAGCTTGCCAGCAGGCGTACGGCGCAGCACGAGCGACATAATGGCTGCTGTACAGCAGCTAGCTCCTGGTGACCTCCCGCTGTCTCCCCCCGCAGCAGCAGCAGCAGCAGCAGCAGGGTTAGGTGCTGTGGATCTGTTGAGTCCTGCTGTCAGCGCTACTGACAGCTGTGGTGGCGGTTACTGGAGCAGTGCAGCTCCCTCGCTGGCACCTAGTCAGCGCCTGTCAGATGCCACAGGCGATGCACAGCAGCAGCAGCAGCAGCAGCGGCCATCAGATGCTGCAGGGGCGCTACAACACAGCCCTAGTCATAGACCTAGCAGCAGCAACAATACGCCTGCAGCAGCAGCAGCAGCTTACCAGCCAGAGGAGCCTCCTCGCGTTGCCAGTCTGACGCATGGTTTAGGTCCTGGGGGTGTGGTTCTGGGTTTAGGGCTTGACCGGGGCTTAGACCCTGAACCTGAGGCTGCAGCAGCAGCACACCCTGCCTTGGAATGTGCCGCTCCCTTCAGGGCTGTATTGCCGGTGCATCTGTCAGCTGGTGATCATCATCGACACCCTCAGCAGCAGCAGCAGCAGGGGTGCGGCTCACCACTGCTGCACCAAAGGCGGCAGTTGGCGCATGCGCCAGCACACTCGCTGGTACCGGCATCTAGTGCTCTGGCACAGCAGGGAGCCCTGCCACTCTCACTACAGCAGCAGCAGCAGAGTTTGGCTGCAACTCCAGCAGCAGCAGCAGCAGCAGGGTCAACAGGAGTTCCGCTACTGCACGAGCAGCTATCACACGGCAGTAGATGCTCGGTAAGCTCACTTGGAAGTACAACTGCACCCCATCCAGTCAGCCGCACCGCTAGCACAGCCAGCACTGGCAGTGTGCTATCTCCTCGTAGTGCCGCTGCTACAGCCAGCGGCAAGCCGCCACTTGTACCGCCGCACTACAGCAGTAACAGCTGCAAAAGCCCAAGCCCTAATGCTACACCCTGCCCGAGCCCTAGGCCCAAAGTGATGAGTGCGACTACTAGGGACTACTGCAGGGGGCGGTTCCAGGTGCATGAGTCACCTTTGGTGGGGCCCCTGCAGCATCCTCAGGGGGGGAGAGGCAGCAGCGGAGGTGGGGCTAGCACTCCTGCGGCTGTTACACCAACTGCAGCAGCTACAGCTGCGGCTGCAGGGGCGGGTGTGGGTGGTGTGGGGGGTGCAGACGGCAGGCAAGGGGCAGCAGCAGTGTTTGCAGCACACCTGCAGCAGCACGAAGTGCAGCAGCAGCAGCAGCAGGGGCTTGGTGCTGGTGCTGGCGGCAGCATTGGCAGCAGCAGCAGGCGACTGAGTGAGGAGGGACACAGCACATCTCACCTGCAGCAGCAGCAGCAGCCAGTGGTTCTAAAGCCGCATGTATCACCAGCAGCAGCAGCAGGTGGTGGGGTTGCACATGTTGATTCTGCGGGGCCCGCGCAAGTGAGCTGGGCCGGTGTTGTTGCTGGCAGCTGCAGCTCACCTCCGACTGCTGTTCCTATACCTCACAGCAGCAGCATCAGCAGGCCTCAAGCAGCAGCAGCAGCAGCAGCTGTCCGGAGGTCTTCTGCTGGCGGCGGCAGCAGCAGCACAGGAGGCCCGCCCAGCAGTCCTCTTCATAACAGCAGCAGCAACAGGAGCAGCGCCGGCGGCGCCGCAGACCCTGCTGCTGCTGCTGCTGCTGCTGAGCAGCCGGCTGCAGGTGCTGCTGCTGACTCAGCAGCCAGCTGTCACCTTTCAAAAGTGCTCAGCAGTGTGAAGATGGGTCGATTTCTGGTGACACAGACGGAGGGGGGTGGCAGTGCTAGGGGCAGTAGGCCTGGTAGTGCTGCTGGCAGCACACATGCCAGCAGGGCTGGCAGCCCTAGGGCAGAACATCATGCTGTACCGCCACTGAGTAGGCTGGGCTCTCACAAGTGAGTTTATTCGAGTTGGTTGTCAACGTGTCTGCAGTTTGTGGTCTTCTGTATTCGTTGGCGTCTGACTGTGCGGCGCTTGAGCATTGTTTGGTTGTTAATGGCTGGCTGGCACGCTGTTTGACTGTCTGAAACTGCACAAGTCACCCCCTGCTGGCAGTAGGCCTGGTAGTGCTGCTGGCAGTACACATGCAAGCAGGGCTGGCAGCCCTAAGGCAGAACATCATGCTGTGCCGCCACTGAGTAGGCTGGGCTCTCACAAGTGAGTTGCCTGCAGTTTGTGGTCTCCTGTATGCATTGGCGTCTAACTGTGCGGTGTTTGAGCGTTATGTATTTGTCAATTGCTGGCTGGCACGCTGTCAATTGCTGGCTGGCACGCGCTGTTGGTGAAGCTGAGCATCGTGCTGTACTGCTGCTGAGTAGGCTGGGCTCTCACAAGTGAGTTGCTTCAAGTCGTTTGTTCGTGTGTCTGCAGTTTGTGGTCTTGTGTATGTGTTGTTAGCGCCTGACTGTGTGGCACTTGAGCGTTGCGCATTTGGCAATCGCTGGCTGGTACGCTGATTGAAATTGCACAGCTGACCCCCTGCTGGCAGCAGGCCTGGTAGTGCTGCTGGCAGCACACATGCCAGCAGGGCTGGCAGCCCTAGAGCAGAACATCATGCTGTGCCGCCACTGAGTAGGCTGGGCTCTCATAAGTTAGTTTATTCGAGTTGGTTGTCGACGTGCCTGCAGTTTGTGGTCTTCTGTATTCGTTGGTGTCTGACTGTGCGGCGCTTGAGCATTGTGTGGTTGTCAATGGCTGGCTGGCACGCTGTTTGACTGTCTGAAACTGCACAAGTCACCCCCTGCTGGCAGTAGGCCTGGTAGTGCTGCTGGCAGTACACATGCAAGCAGGGCTGGCAGCCCTAAGGCAGAACATCATGCTGTGCCGCCACTGAGTAGGCTGGGCTCTCACAAGTGAGTTGCTCGTTGTTGATTAACAGGTGTGTTTGCAGTGTGTGATCTCCTGTATGCGTTGGCGTCTGACTGTGCGGCGCTTGAGCAATGTGTGTTTTTGTCAAATAGCTGGCTGGCTCGCTGTTGGTGAAACTGCACACTGCATTACTGACCCCCTGCTGTGCTGCTGCCGCCTTGCAGGAGCCTTGCAGCAGCAGTAGCAGGTGTCACGGCCGCCACCAGCAGCGAACATGCAGGACAGCAGCACCCAGCCAGCAGGCGCACCACCATGCAGCAGCAGCAGCAACGGGATGCACCAGCTAATGTAGCAACAGCCAGTGCAAAGCCATCCAGTGCAGCAGCAGCAGGTGTTGCGGCACTGCAGCCTGCAGCATCTGCGGCCCTGAGTGACCTAAGCACTGCGAGCGGCAGCACAGCAGCTGCGGCAAAGGCCCCTGCAGCAGCAGCAGTAGCACCAGATGCTGGAGTGACTCCAGCAGCACCTGCAGCAGCAGCAGCAGGAGGTCCGCCGCAGCTGGCGCCCATACGGACGATCAGCAAGCGCGGTAGGTTTGTAGTGACGCAAGTTACACCTGCTTCCACTGCATGCTCCACGCCCAAGTCCTGCTATGCGATGCCTCCTGGAGCTAATGCAATCGCAGCAGCAGGTGGCAGCAGCAGCTACACGGCAACTGGTGCAGCAACCCCAACCGCAAGCCCAGCAGGGTTGGCAGCAGCAGCGGCAGCACTGAGCAGCAGTGCAGCAGGTGCTGGCAGCAGCGACAGAGCTGCACTGAATGCGGCTGCAGCGGCAGCAGCAGCAGCATGGCTTGTGGAGGCCGCTGCTGCCAGCAGTGCAGCAGCAGGCGCTGACGGTGCAACATCGGACATGTTAGTGCTGACGTGTCCAGTGTGTGACACAGCACATGCATTGCCAGGTCAGCAAGTGCCACCTGGCAGCGGGTTAGCAGTAGCAATGCCTGCATCAGCTCGACAGCTTGCATCAGCTGCTGGCACACAAACCAGCAGCATCCCATCAACACCATCTGCAGCAGCAGCAGCAGTAGGTGCTGCAGGTGCTGTAGGTAGCCCCGTGCCTGCTGCTGCTGTCAAGGCAGCGGCAGCAGCAGCAGTAGCAGCTGGCGTGCGATCACCACTGCCCCCAGCATCACCCGTTGTAGCGAGGACCAACAGCAGCAGCAGCGCGCATGCGGCAGGCTCGCCTGCGCGGCAAGTGCTGTGTTATTCTGGCGCTGGCGGTTGCAATGCAGGGAGCTCCTGTGTGGCACACGCTGTGCGTGCTGTGTCGCCGAGCAACACGCCTCGGAGTGCGTCGCCTGCGAGTGCTGTGCTGCATACATGCAGCTCCTGTGGGGCACCGCTGCCCCCACTGCCAATGCCGCTCTCAGGGTTATCAGCTGAGCAAGGTAGTGAAGCACTGCAGATGTCTCCACTCAATCCAGCTGCTGCAGGTGCAGCAGCAGCAGCAAGGGGTAGCGAGCTGGCAGATCTACTGGTGTCTGGATGCAACGCCGCAGCAGCAATAGAAGAGGCAGCAGGGCCAGCAGCAGCAGCTGCTGCTGCTGCTGTAGGGCAGGCAGGTGTGCCGCATGGCTTGCTGGCAGTTGCAGCTGCACGGGTGCTGGCAGCACGCCAGCAGCAGCAGCAGCAGCAGGAGTTAGGCTCTTTTGGGTCTGACGTCAGCAGCCAAGTCAGCTTCATCAGCTGCCAGCAGCAGCAGCAGTACAGCAGGAGCAGCAGCTTCCTGAGTACTACAGGCCCAGACTTTGGCCACTTTGCTGTGCCCAGGAGTGGCAGGAGCAGCATCAGCTGCTTGGCTGCAGATGCTGGCAGTACTGCAGCGACTGCTGCTGCTAGTGCTACTGGTATGCCTGGTGTGCTTGTCGCTCCTGCAGCAGCAGCGAACCAAGCAGCAGCAGCAGCAGCAGCAGGGACTGATCGCAGCTTGTTGTTGCAGCGGCCGCGGCCTGTGGTGCTGCATGCATCAGCGCTACAGCTGCCTATGTCGCACCCGCTGCTGCTGAGCCCTACGTCGGATGGCGGCTGCAGCGACGCCTTCCGCTGCTGCAGCGCTGTTGGCAGCAGCAGTGTTAGGAGCAGCGTGGAGCTGGCTGCTGCTGCTTCTTCACCACAGCAGCAGCAGCAGCAGCAGCAGCAGCAGTAGTTGTAGGCACAGCAGGGCCTGGCCAGCTGAGCTGCTCTGTGTGGGCTCCGCATTCTGGGGTCTGGGTTTCGTGCAAGTTCGTGCAAGTAATATGAGGCACAACTCGGTGGCGTTGGAATTGTGTTGGTGGTGTATATGTCTGCATCAGCAGTCTGATGCTTTGTTCGGTCAGGCGCACAGCGGCATGCAGCAGCAACATGCTCTGCCCTGCAACCATCTGACTGGGTCAGGTTAACGTCCAGTGCTGCTCAGTGCAGGTCCTGGGTTGTAACCAACTGTCGTGTGCATGGTGGCACCAACGCAACTGACTGGCTGCAGTGTGCATTGAGCAAGATCAGTACAGCTCAGGCAGACAAGTGTCAGGGTCATGTTATCTTTGTGGCTCAAGCCTGTCCATTGATTTGTCTGACAGGCTGAGGAAGCTCGTGCTCCACACAGTGTGGCTTATCTGGTTTGCTTGTGACGCTTTTGGTGCCTGGTTTGGCTGGCTCTGCTGGTCTTCATCATCCTGTCTCTAGCTCATGTAGTGTCTTGTACTTGTGCATCGTGCTGCTGTTGACGCTCTTTCACCGCTGTGTTTCCAGCCACAGTCGCGTGTGTTTTGCTCTTGTTGTTCACAGTCTTGTGTTTGTCTCTGAGCAGTGTTGTCATTGTTTGCACATAGAGGACGGATGTCAGCCGCAGCCGCAGTCCAGTGATCTGCCCTAAAGATGTTTATGGGCCTCAGGATCCTGTCACAGGCATGCGTACAACTACTAGTAGCAGTGGCTGCTCTGGCTTGCAAAGTGTTGAAGGAAATTTCAGCAGGTGCAAATCTTGCCAGGTCGTGTGAAGCTGCGTTGCACCTCCGGGTGGTACCAAATCAGTTGTGAGCGTCATGCTCATGTTGGGGACACGTGCCAGCTCGCAGCCAACATCACATTCCAGCATGATCAGCTAGAGGCCCTGCCGTATATGCAGGCCTGATGTATTGGGGCATGCCCAAACAGGGTGTGCTTGTTGCATATCATCATGCGTCTGCCACCATCAGTATGGGAGTGTGTACGAGCGCGGTGCTGACATTACGTTACTTGTTATTATCATTGGCGTGTTTGACCGCATGACAGCACGTGCTGCATCTGACCGCAGTTGACTGACTGTCACAGGGGGGTGGGCTAGAACCCAGGGGGGTGGGCTGGGGACAAGTGGTGCTCACAGTGTCTGCAGCGGGGCCGATGGCGTTGATGCTATGGCTTGAATGGGTAACATGATGATGATGATGAGTGTCTGCAGTGGAGTCGAGTGTGTACCGCAGATGCATGTTTGACACATGTATGTACGTGCTGTGAATGTGTACAGTTGTGCTGTTGGTCAGCTATATAAATGCGCTGCACGGGAACTGCTGCGGCACCGCTGCAATAATTGCAGCGGTGGCGTTCTGACGCGTGATGAAGCCTTCATGGCATGCACTCATCATCATCATGTTACCCATTAAGCCATAGCATCAACGCCATCGGCCCCGCGCCCCTCAGGAGCGGAAGAAAGAGGGAGCACTGCTCCATTGTGTTTGCAAATATTACGCACATCCAAAGCTTGGACAAGATACTCAGCAATGCTCCTAGATATCACTCGGCACACACCCCTACTACCCCAAATATCATCAGAAACAAAACGCAACAACTTAGTGGATGCATCAGTCAACGACAACACATTGCGCAATTTTTCAGCGCCGCCAGCAACATCACGCAAAACAGGCCGAATTTCATCAAGCATAGTATCCCTCTGAGCAGAAGTAGCGGGACAATCAAACATCAGATGTGACAAAGACTCAACACCCTGACCACAAGCAGGACATGCTGTGTTAGAATCAGCTCTGCTGCCACCATAACGACTGGTACGCTCATGCACGCAAAGACAGCCCGTTCGAACACGCATCAGCAACTCAATACCACGCGTTGGCGCACCAGAACACAAAAAGGGCCTAGCCCTTTTAAAACACATGGCATCAGCATGTGTAGGGTGCACATGCGTGATGTAACGGCTCAAAGTAGAGTGCTGCGGTGATTCACAAACAATTGTGTCTGCATGCAGCTTCCTGACCTGACGGTTGATGTGATTCTTGCACGCATTAGCTCGATCAGCCGCCGCCTCAACATCCACCATACTTGCAAAGCAAACTCTGCACATACTTATGCCAAGGTGTCACCGCAACAGCACCACTAGGGCGCTTCCACTCAGCTGAGAAAACCTGACGTGGCAAACGCGAATTCTGCATACGCTGGACCCTAAAGTAATACTCCATCGCCCTCTGATGAAGCCACATGTGCAATGGCTTCACACCCCATTCAACCAGAACAAGTGAAGTGCAAGGGCGCTCCTTGCCACAACGCATTGAGCACTTGATGATGTCAGTCTGCACTTTGTCAATCTGTTGCAGTTGCCTTGCAGTTGACGGAAACCAGACCTCACTGCCATATTCAATAATCGGGCGAACGCATGTAAGCAGAATGATACGCTTTACTTCCACGCTGATGAGCCGGCTCTTCCAAACTGGCATGAGCCCACCCTTCACACGATGCACTTTGCCAACATCTTCTCAAAGTGCGTATTCCAGTTGCAGGCATTGTTGAACCACAGGCCAAGGTAGCAGTACTCTGATACAACAGGCACAGGCACACCATTCCAAACAATGCCAGAATCAGCCAACTGGCTGGGCTGTCTAGCTGGTGAGACATGCATGACAGCAGACTTCAAGCTATTCAGCTTGAACCGCCAGTTACAACTGTATTCATAAACTGTTGCAGCCACAGCCTGAACCTCAGCCAGAGATCCGCACACAGCAACAAAGTCGTCAGCCTGCATGGCTGCCACAACCTGACCAGCAGGTTCGTCACAAGGGCCCATAAGGGTGATGCCAGGGTGCTTTGCATGCACCTCATGCAGCAGATCATCAATGAAGTACAGGTACAGTGTGGGGGAAATAACATCGCCCTCATGCAAACCAAGGTCACATGTGAAGCTCTCAGTGACATGACCTTCGTGAGACACCACACGGCGTGCACCCTGATACAAGTTGTAGAGTGCACGGAACATCTTTCCACGCACACCCTTGTCCCACAGCTTTTGAAAGAGCCCATCAAGCCACACTGTTGGGAAAGCCTTATAGGTGTCAACAAACAGCACATAAGAATCCTTCCCCTCAGCTTTCCTCCCACCCAACACCTCACTGAGCACACTCTGGTGGTCAGCACAGCTGCGCTTGGGACGAAAGCCGTTCTGGCTCTCGTGCAGCAGCGGCGTTCCTGCTGCTGTAGCAGCAGTTACACGCTGCTGCTGCTGCTGCTGCTGCTGCTGCTGCTGCTGACGTGCCTGCTGCTGCTGCTGTTGCGCCTGCTGCTGCTGACGTGCCTGCTGCTGCTGCTGTTGCGCCTGCTGCTGCTGACGTGCCTGCTGCTGCTGCTGTTGCGCCTGCTGTTGCTGCTGCTGCTGCTGCCGTTGCTGTGTCGTGCCCTCCGCCACTGAATTGCCTTCTGCAAAGTTGATGAGGCGCTGGTTGAGAACGCTGGTGTAAAATTTGTAAAGCACGCTAAGCAGGGTGATACCACGGTAGTTGGTGGGGTCTGTCAGGTCACCCTTCTTGGGCATGTTCACAACTGTACCTGGCACCTGGTGCACCTGCTCAAGCTGCCACATCAGATTGCAGTACTGCAGTAACATATCTGCGGCCGTGCTGCCTCCATACTTGAGTAGCTCATTGACAATGCCCTCCTCAGCCGGGTTGCCGGCCTTGCCAGTGCGTAGCCTCTGCAGGCAGTCGGAAACTTCGGCGGCAGTGATGGGCAGGTCCAGCAGGGTGGCAGGGGAGTCAGCAGAGTCTTGCATGCACTAAAGGCAAAAATGCTTCAATCGTATCAGGCATCATGATGCTGATATGGCATGGAAGTAGAGTGCATGAAGCAGCAGCATACTGGTGCATGTGATGGCTGCACGGCAGGCATCCACTGGTGCAGTATTTCGCTGCAAGCCAGTCTTGAGCATACTGCGCATACAATGTGTGTGCAAACGGTAACATGCAACAGTCATCTTGTTCAAGTAGGGTCCTGAAGTTTCTGGCAGCGTGGGTGGGATGCTGGGGCCACCATGGGATGATACGAAGAGCTGCTGAGCCCTGTGAAAGCAGCAGCATGGGCTGCAAGCTGCCTACTCTGTAGCCTGGTGCAAGGCCAAAAAGCAACCACAAAGCATCATAGTATGTATCAAATTGTTGGTTCCGGCTGCAATTCAGCGGTGCGCATGGCTAGACTCGTAGCACACCCGCTTTCATCTGTCAGCCACAGCTTACTGCTTGCGCCCTAAACACCAGTGTGCCTGAATGCACCCGGCGTTCCGCATATAACCAATCATTCTGCTGCCACGCAACCAAATCAGTGCAAGCTCATTTCATTTATAGTGTTTATCTGTTGCGACGATATCGTTACTCGTCGACCGGCAACCCTTTCCGGACAGCTAGCCCAACCACACATACAATGATGCTCCAGCGCAACTCCCTGGTCAAGTCTGCTTCAGTGTCTGCATCAAACACAAAGAACATTAAATTGGGCCTGAGGCCTCTACGAGCTGTTGAGACGGAGCAGCCCAGCACAGCAGACGAAAGCCAGAAGGTCCGGGTAGTATTGGTTTGGTGGCTTGCATCAAGCTTCCTGTTGTTTGCAACCGCAGTTTATGACAAATGGGGATGTAACAAAGGCTTTGGGTGGACACATGCTGCCTGACGTGTGGGCCAAGTTTCCTTGCACCAACTGAAACAGCGCTGCTATGCTGTGCTTCCCCTGCAGGTGCAAGCTACCATCTCAGCACTTGATAGTCTGCTGCCGCCTCCACCAAAGCCAGAGGTATGTGCAACCTGCCGTTTGTGGCAGATGCCTTGCAGCTGAAATGTTGGTAAGGCTGGCCTGAAACCCAGCCAGGCTGGCATGCAGCAATCTGCTCAGGCCTGTGTTATACACACATGCTGCATGTGCCTTATCCCCTATTTGCAGTCCTTCTTGCGCTTGTTCTGCAGTATCAGCCATGCATGCATGTGCTACGCAATTGTGGTGTGTATGACACATCACTGCTTGGAGGAAGCCTGACGACAGACCTTTCTGACACTCACCCACTGTCCATGCTTGTCCTGCAGCCTAAAGTGGCCAGCACCAGCACCCCTGCAAGCAGTAGCGCAGCCAAGAGCAGCAGCAACTCATGGGGTGCCCTGCCATCTGCTGCAGCCAGCAGCAGCCCTAGCAGAGCCTCAACATCAGCAAAGCAGCAGCAGAGCTTTGATGCAGTGATGGGCTTTGATGGTCTGGCACCTGAGCTGATCAACGGCAGGGCAGCAAGTGAGTTTGACCAGAGTTGACTTGTTGCGTCTCTTGTTGCGTTGTAATCTTCATCTGTGATTAGCCCTCTGCTTGTTAGTGTCTTGCGTTGTGCCAGCGTGAGCAGGCAGTTATGGGGTGCCGCATCCCTGCTGGTGTTGGCTGTACTTGGCCCATTACTTCATGTTGCTACATCCTAATTGCTGTGCGTGCTGCTACCTCCTTCGCTCCTGCTTTTGCAGTGCTGGGCTTTGTTGCAGCTGTTGCAGCAGAGACGCACGGTGATTCGCTGTTCTCTCAGCTGCTGGCTGGCGGCTTCAATTCGGCGCTTGTTGTCATTGCGCTGGTCACGTTGGCGTCGTTTGCACCTGCAGTGCGCCAGGTGGGTGCTAAAAATACGTTTCCTACATCGTGCTGGTGAAGCGCATCATTGCAGCATGTGCTGTCTCCCGTAGTCGTTTGCAGAAGCATATGCCTTACTGCTTGCCAAAATGCAGCCCCAGTATGCCCGTCGAAGTATCTGTGACTGAAGAAACGAACTGTTATGTTGGGGGTGAGTCACCAGTCTCCAGCAACCTCTCCCTCAATCCCTCTCACTCAGTCTTCAGCAACAAGGCTGCAGCTCACATAGTTCCGTTGATGTGTTGGCGCTCCTGTGCGACCGCAGATTCCCTTTGACAAGGTATTTGGCAAGGACAAGGCTCCTGCAACCTTTGGCCCCTTCACACAGACAGCCGAGCTCATCAACGGCCGCGCTGCCATGCTGGGCCTTGCCGCGCTGTTCTTCATTGAGGGCACAGGCGGCCAGCCCTTCTTCCTGTGAAGTGTGCAGCGTGAAGTTCTGCATGTGCCGACTGTGAAGTTCTGGGTGGGCCTTGCTGCGCTGTTCATCATTGAGGGGACTGGCGGCCAGCCCTTCTTCCTGTGAAGTGTGAACTTCACGGCATGAAATTCTGCATGTGTCAACTGTGAAGTTCTGTGTGTGCCGGCTGTTCTTCATTGAGGGCATCGGCAGCCAGCCCTTCTTCCTGTGAAGTTTACAGTGTTAAGTTCTGCATGTGTCGACTGTGAAGTTCTGTGTGTGTCGGATTTTGAAGCGCAGTGGATGTGACTGGTTGTCGATGTGTTGGCGGCAGTGCAGGCCAGCAGGATTCTGCATCTGTTGGCGACTGCTGGCTCTTTTCGTGCTCCAGACTTAAGTGAGTGAGAGTTTGAGTGACTGAGAGTGAGAGAGTGAGTGTGTGTTGAGGGTGACTAACCATTTGAGTGAGAGTGAGAGCTAGGAGCTGAAGTGCGCCGCATAGGCATGCTGACATATGCACAGAACTTGCAGCTTCTACGAGAGGACGTCCTGCAAGTGACTCACTGACTGCTGTGTGTCTGGGCATGTTTTGTTATGCTGTTGATGAACAGGCTGCGAAGGTTGCAGCCACCTTGCCAATATTTGATGTGTGAGGAGCGCCTGCGACGGTTATAAATATAACATGCAGTGAATGCACCACACTGGTTGAATCTGTGTCAGGATGGTAAATGTTACAGACCACTGATGTCAAGCTTGGCACTGCTCCTGATGCCATATGGCATCTGATGCATCAGAGCCTGGGCCAGGCCCTGCTGAGGCTCAGTCTGATGGCATCTTCTTCGACGACCGGTGCAACGTTGTTAACAGCAGGACAGGTTGCCGATCAATCTTCAAGGGCCCGTAGCTGCAGCAAATGTCTGCCAGAGACTGTGAGTCACAGACAGAGGTAAAGTTTACCAGATCCTGACAGCCAAAGGCAGCCTGTCTGCTTGTTTCAGCACAGCCTGTGCAGACAGCCTGTCTGCGTAAGAGCCACTGCGGACCAAGAAGGTAGGATCCTTCAGACTCGTTCGATTACATGAATCACCGGCCCACTGAGGCGGCCCCCAGCCAAGCTGCTCATGCTGCTGTGCCACATGACGGCTTGTAGCTGTCATCGGCCAAGCCCATGCCAAGTACTGGCAGCAGCACACCACAGTGACTGTTGCCAAGTGCTGTGACCCGCACTCATTGCATCGACGCTTAAGCTTATAGCTGGGCGCCACCTTTCGGCCCGCAACCACACACACACACCTTATGTCCGCGATTTCAATGTGAGCACGCCATGCATGTGCTCTTTCAACTCAATGACTGTCGTAGTGCTGGCTTCTGTGCCTGTGCCCCAATAGCAGAGTCTGCTCTAGAGATCGGGGTACTGCTTTTGGGTTTGATGCTGGCCAGCCGGCCACTGCTGCTAATCATCATGGGCGGCCCTTGAACCACCTCACCGTGGCTGCATGGCCTGGCAGCAGACGCGCTGTCAGAGCGCGGTGGCATCGTTGCTGGTCATCAAGGCAGCTTTGGTGTGGCCACCTCATCACGGCTGTATGGCCACATAGTGCAAGCACACGCGCTGGCCCTGCTGCTGCATTCATGCTGGCGCTGTTTTGACGTTTGTGGCTGCGGCCTCAATCTGGCTATGCACTATCGTCGACCTCTGTCCATCACAGACTCATGCCAACTGGCATGCAGCAGCTGTGTCGCATGCCCTACAGGTACTTTCTGCACTGGCGGTCCAGCTGGCGCCACACGTCTGGCCAGGAGCCCTGCACAGGGAACAACAGATCGGCAAATGACCACACACGGTTTGTCACAGGATGACAGCCTGATTCCTGCATGCAACTGCAATATGCAGGATGACAGCCTGGTTCCTGCATGCAACTGCAATATGCAGGAAGATGGGCGGCGTGTGATGACCAGCGCGCGTGGCGCTGCACAAAGGGATGTCACTGCTGCGTGCAGTGATGGCAGTAGCGAGTAGCTGTGGCATATGTTCAGCATGCTGCTGAGATTACCACTCCGAGGCTGAGCCTGCTGGCACAGCCCTTGTGATAACACACTGTGCAATGCAGCGTGAAGGATCCAGTCTGTGTTGCTGCTAGCAACACGTTCATCTGCTGCTGGTTATTGTTGGCTGGGCCTGAAGCTGGTTACTCGGGTAACAGTATCCAGAGCGCGCTATCTACATCCGGAGATCTCTGGAGGGTAATATGCCAATGCAACACCCTACACGGCGGCACAAGCTGTCACAGCAGGTGGCACCTGCCTCGTTTTCCTAAGAACACGCCTTCAATGCGGCAATGATTCTGTGCCGCACAAGCTGTGTATGGCTTGATGGACCTACCTTGCTGTGCAGCTCGAAGTGTTTGCCCACGGCTGCCGTGGCAAACGGGCCGTGTGTAAAACCACCGCACAGGGCAGTGTCGCACTGGCTCAGGTGGAAGTATGTCAGCCTAGTCAGGCTTGTCAGCTCCCACACACCAAACACATTTAGGTTGACGCCACCAACAATGCCGAGCTCCTGCAAGCCTGCAAAGCACGTACAGCAGCAGCAACTTGCTTGATAATACAGCTTGGTTTCAGGACATGCAAACTGTCAGCCCCAGAAACAGGTACATCAGGCAGTACATGAGTGCATATGCATATGACAACAGATTACGCAGCAGTCGCACTGTCCCACTGTATACCCACATCAGCTGCAATATGTGCTGCAATTCCTGCAGTGCCGCGCCCTGTCGTGCTGTGAAAGTCACAATACGAAACAGAATACGCAGGCGTCGCACTCTTTTACAACAGCCGTGACATGTTTCTGCATTCCTGCAATGCTGCAGAGCCCTGTCCTGCTGTTTTTTCATGAAGCGTCAGCAGTGCGAGGCACGCTAGCAATGTGTGCGACAGCCCCTACAGTGTCAACAGTGCAAGCCATGCTCACCTGTCAAGCGCTTCAGCACGTGCCTTGCTGCTTGGTTGCCAACATGCGCGCCGCCAACCGTCAGACCAGTCAGCCCTGTCAGCTGCTGCAGCAGCCTCAAGTCGTCTGTTGCAGCACGGGCGTCTTCATCTGCCCAGATCAGCCCCAGCTGCTTCAACCTTGGACAGCACGAGATCAGCCGCTGCAGATCGCCTGGTCCCAGCACCAAGCTGTGACTCTGCATCTCTTCGGTCCGCTCAGTCCCCAATGCATACTGGTAATGATTGCCATATGAGGCATTGATCTCTAGCTGCTGCAGCTGCTGCAGCTGCCGGCCTGCTGCAAACATGTGCCGTGCAGCACCGTAAGGAATGCTGCAGTCGGTCAGCTGCAGCGCTGTCAGCTGGCTGCTTGATGTTAGCGCAGCGTAGCTAGCTGCAGCAGATGCCTCGTCCACCACGTCATGAAGCTCTAGGTGCTGCAACTGCTGCAGCTTTGGCAGCTGCTCCAGGAAGCTTTCCACCTCCAGGGGTGTGCCATCCTCCCCGCCAATCGTCAAACTGCTAAGCTGCTGCAGGTCTGAAAGCGCTGGGCAGGTCACGCACCGCTACTGGATGCTCGCTGCTGCCAACGCCAACCAGCTGCAGCAGCTGCAGCTGTGAAAGGCTGCTGGCAGCTTCTAGCACTGTGCCAACTAGGTTAGAGCCCAGTGTGAGAGATGTCAGCTGAAGCAGCTTGCCTACTGCTGCCGCCAGTGCTGCATCTGGCACGCCACTGCTGGGTGCAAGCTGGCCAGATCGTTGAAAGTCCAGATCCAGATTACGCAGCGCTGTCAGCGACCTGATTTGGCGTGATGGGCTGCAGGTGTGCTGCTGCTGCTGAACTTGCCAAGCTGCAGGCTTGTGAGCCGAGTGAGTGCAGACAGCGATGACGCTTGACTGACTAACTCTAGCCGCCGCACGCTCAAGCTCTGCAACTGTAGCAGCTGCTGCCATGGCAGGTTGACAGCAGCAGGGAACTCAAGATACCGATCTCCCTCCAGGTCCAGGTGCTGCAAGCCCTTTCTTCCATGTCGGCGCAGCCATGTGCACAGTGCGTCTGCTTGCTGCTGGCTGTCGATGCTGTGCAGCTGTATGGAGTGTGTTGCCGCCGCTGCTGCTTCCTGCAAGCTGCGGCAGGCCAGACTGCAGCTGCCTAAACGCTGCTGTAATGGCAGCTGCGCCAGCACGGATTCCAGGGCAAGGCTTGGCAGTACCTTGTCCTGGTTCTGGTGCTGCCCCTGTGGCATGCAGAAGTAGCATGCATTTGTCAGCAACACCGCCAGTGGACATTTGCTGCAGAGCGGACCAGCAGTACAGGCTGCCTACGAACACCCCCAAACTTGCAGCAGCGAGGCAAGCCATGAATCATAACTTTCACATGGAACTAGAGCTGTCAGCAACCCGTGCATCGCCCTGTAGCTGCAGGGCGAGCATGCCTTTGAAACAGCAGTACACGTCTGCCAACCGTTGCCCACCGTCAATCCGCTCACCGGCCTGGCATGCGGCATCGTGTTAGTGTCGCTGGTTATGTATATAATCGTGTGAACGGCAGATAGCTCTGGCAAGGTGCTCTGTTTCCTGAAGATTTTCGTGCCGACCGTTTCAGCGCCTTGTTCCTTTTCGATCAGGAATACAGTGCGGAGCGACCCGTTTACTGATGGAACTTTGATTGAAGGTCAGTCAGATGTTTAGCATCGTTCGACAGCTACAACATCAGCAACGGTTACAGCAGCAGAACTCCCTGTCAGAGTGAGCAGCAGCATGTCACTGCCTGTGGCTGACAGGATGCTGAGCTGATGCGCATTCGGCGGGTTCAACCCCTCTAAAAGCTTTTGAGCAACACGTGTGACAAGTTGAGCTCGCTGCTGCAGGAGCGGCCCCTCAGCAAGCCGCTGTGGGGCTGTGGGGTTCTAAGGCCTTGGTGCAACAAAAATGTTTTGTTGGTGTACCTGGGGGGACCGGATCCCTGCTGGCGATCATTCATAATCTGGTCTATACCAAGCGCTACGTAATATAACACCAAGCAGGAATCGGGCCAAGCTCCTGAGCTGGTCAGGCTCCTGGCCGCTGGTGCCTGCCAGCCCAGAGGCCAACATGGCTTGCGATACCTGCCACAGTGCAACATATAAGCGAACCCTGCTTTTCAGATCATCCCAATTCGTGGTGGACTGGCTGTTACGCTCTTGAGTGCGAGCAAAATGTGTGGTTCCGCTGTCCTGCAGTGGTGCCCTGCACTGCAGTCCCACTGGTGCAGGTCAGGCCAAAGCCCTACTAACAGCCTGTCTGACAGTGTCAGGGCTTGGTCCCCAGCTGACGCCTGCTCTGAGCATCGTTTACTGTCCGATAGCCCAGCTGTATTTCAGTGTGTCGTGAGCGTGCGTTCGCTGTCGTATCTGCTGCACATCCACAGCAGGGACCCTTGACAGCAGTTTACTTGACTCTCCTTGCCATCAGCACAGTCTGCATCCGTCGCCTGGGATTATTGAAAGTTGAACATTAACATGTAGTTCGCAACGTGGGGAAGGTGTTCTTTCAGTGCACGCGGACTGGCAGCGTGGAGCTCTCTCAGCGAGACGAACAGGCAGGCCTGGTAGCAGCAGCTCTGCATGTTTTGCAGGTAATCTTAGCTTCTAAAGAGCGCAGTTGTGTGACTTGACCATTGAACCGGTCAGATTTGCCTGCACACTACATCAGAATACACCAACGCAGCAGCAGACTGGGTTTGACATCAGGCAAACGGCTGCATAGTTCACCAAAACATCATCTGTTACTAAACAACCGCAATCCACAGTGGTCAACGGCTAGGCGAGACCTGCCTGTACAGCATCATGCACATGCAGCCTTGTTCCGCCACCCTTCTGTGCTGCCTGCAGGCACGCCAGCAGCAACAGCAGCAGCTGCTGTGCACGCTGAGCCATGGCCTCGCTGGATTTTGTGGTGGACACGTTCGTGGGGTCAGATGGGTCTAGGTACTATGGCACGCTGCGCAACGGCGTGCCATCAGGCCTGGGTACCTGCATCTGGCCCAACAACTGTCACTATGATGGCGAGTGGCGCAATGGCGTCATGCACGGCTTTGGCACCTATGTGTGGGAAAATGGCCAGCGTTATGACGGAGAGTGGAAGGTGCGTGATGCACAGGTGTACCTGTGTTCCGTACAGCAGCAGGATGGTGCATGTACAGTAGTCAGCACAGCAACAGCTGCTGTCAGCGATGTGCAGTATGACATGTCTGCCGGCTGTGTGAAGGCAGAATTAGGGAGGAGGGGCGTGACAGCAGTAGCTTTCACAGCAGGGAGAGGTAACTGCAACATCGGCACTAGCACCTGTCGCAGCCAGCTTGCTGCGTTCTGCTATGTTTTCGATATGGCAGTTACGAGCAGATGCTGGCAGCTGGTGCCTGTCCTGTCTTGCACATCTGTTTGTGTTCAACATCTGACCCTCCTCGCTCGCCTTTTTGTCATGCTGCTGAACAACAGGATGGCCGCCGTGAGGGCATTGGCATCAAGACGTACGTCGATGGCTCAATGTACGACGGCTTCTGGAGGGCAGGCAAAAAGCACGGCCTGGGCGTGTTCAGGCCAGCACCAGAGGATCCCAACAGCAGGCGCCACAGCAACAACCACGGCTGGCAGTCGTCAGCCGGCACGCAGCCAGGTCAGCAGCAGCAGGGCAATGCAGATGGAGCGCTGGAGCCTTCTGGTCCTGGCATACACCATGTGGAGAGCAGCCAGGTGCTTGCAGAGGCAGAAGATGATGCAGCAGCAAAGGCAGCAGCTGCTGCTGGCATGAATACAGGCAGAGGGCAGCAGCAGCAGCGGGGGCCGCAGCTGTCGCTGCTGGCAGCTACCACGCCTTTCGCGGAGGCAGCTGCTGCACTAAACAGTGAGCCATCAGTGCTGATTGACTGGGTGCAGCCTGCAAGCAAGCACCAGCAGCAGGAGCGGTGGCAGCCTACACTAGCTGTTCTAGCAAACGGGGGATCGGATGCAGCAGCGAGTCTGCAGGAGAGGGCACAATCGCTAGCTGCAGCTGCAGCTGAAGCAGAGTTACCCAGCAGTAGCCCCACCAACATGGTCAGGGCTGTGACTGGCATCAGCAGCGGCGATGCAGCCGCAGCTGGCCCAGGTGCTGCTGCTGCTGCTCCGCGCAAGCTGTTTGTGCGCGAGTATGAAATGGGCCAGCTGCTGCGCGAGTACCCGTTGACAGCAGAGGAGATCAAGATGATCTTCGGCTTCCTCTGGCCCAAGAACAAGGTGAGGGAAGGGTTGGATATCGGATGCAACAGCAGCATACGACTGTGAAAGGATGCATTGGGGCTAGATGAATGAGCAGGCATGTTGTACTGCAGTCGGTGCACATCCTGAGCTGCAGCTGCTGCTCGTGCTGGGCACCTTATCTGGCGTCCGCGGGCATGTACACAAGGTCATCTAGCCGCATACATGTGTTACTGCCTCTCGGCTTGCAGGTGCGGCGGCGGGTGCAGCGCGTGCTGCGGCGCGGCCCGCGCATGCAGAAGAAGCTGGGCGAGGTGGTGTACAAGGGCCACTACAGCTACAGTCTCATGCTGGAGCTGCAGCTGGGCATCCGCTACAGCGTGGGGCGCGTGCTGCGGCCCCGCGGCTCCTCTACGCTGAGCAGCAGCTCAGCCGTGTCGCTGCTGCGCACGTCGTTTGGGCTGCAGCTGCATGGTCTGCGGCCGCGCTGGAGCATGAGTGCCGCAGTGCATGGTGTGAGCTGCGTGTCTGGCGGCCACACCAAGGATGATGCAGATGAGGCGCGGCAGCAGCAGCAGCCTCGGCAGCAGCAGCAGCGTGGGGCAGGGGATGGGGCTGTGGTGGTGGCTGATGAGGATGTGGGGGAGCTGTGTGCGCAGGACTTCCAGGAGAAGCTTGCAGTGTTCTTCCCCAGCAGTGGCAGGTGGGTGCGACGTGGCAGCTGGTGAGGTCTTGGTGATACGGCTGCTGGTGCTTGGCCAAGGCGTGTGTGCGTGTGCGTGCTATGGGGAATGACTAGCTGTTGGGCCAGCCTCTCCCAGCAGCGGTAGCAGCAGCAAAACTTCCGTACACTCGACTTACGCACAAGTTCCACTGATGTGTTGTTGCGATGTGCTGAACCTGCGTTCACTGTATCACGTATATGTATATGTTCTGTTTCTAACCGCTCGTGTACCCACTGCTTCCTTCCCCGCAGCTCAACCACGCCCGCGCACCCCTCCATGGACTTCATGTGGCGCGACTACTGCCCGCGCGTGTTCCGGCGGCTGCGCAAGGCTGCAGGCATCGACGAGGCAGACTACATGCTGTCGCTGGCTGGAGCGCAGGCGCTGCGGCAGCTCAACAGCCCCGGCAAGAGCGGCAGCATGTTCCTGCTCAGCGGTGAGTGGCGGCGCCACCTTGTCTGATAGTTTGGCGGCGTGCTTTGTACGTGCAGCAGGGGAAGAGCAGCGTCACACCCGACGTGCTCACGGGTTTGTTGCTGGGCATATCCAACACGGTAAAGACGAATGTGCTGCTGCTGATGAGGATGGTTGCTTTGTGTGCTGACGCAGAGGACGAGCGCTTCCTGGTGAAGACGATGCGCAAGAGTGAGATGTCTGTGCTGCTGGGCATGCTGGAGCAGTACAGCCAGCACATGGAGGCCTACCCCAACTCGCTCATCACGCGCTTCTTTGGGCTGCACAAGGTCACGCCAGCACACGGCCGCTCGGTGAGCTGCTGCTGGAGGCTGGGTGGCGCCATGCTATGCAGCTAAACCTTACATTGGCCTTTTGTTCTTGGCGTGAGCGCATGTGAGAACTGGTGTGGCCTGCAGGGTCTTGGTGGGGCTTACAACCTTTGCAGGCAGCAGCGCATTGAGCATCCGCATCACGCTGCCTTGTCTGCTGCTGCTGCTGCTGCCCTCAGGTGCGCTTTGTGGTGATGGCCAACATCTTTGTGACAGACCTGCAGATTCACCGGCGCTACGACATCAAGGGCAGCACAGACGGCCGCACCGTGGGGCTGGAGGGGCGCGCCAAGTGAGCGGCAAGCTGCGTGTGCTCAGCATGTCGCTTGAACCTTCCAGCTGTGTCTTTGTGTAGCTGCGGCGGTCACTGCAGCTGGCTGTGCAGTTAGGATACTGCTGCCGTTCTCTGACGCTACCTGCACTCGTACACATGCTAAGCGGCGTCTGGTTGACTGAGCTATTGCTGCTGTACCCTGTACACCCCTGCTGTGGTGGCTGCAGGGCTGCTGACGGCGACCCCAACGTCATCTTCAAGGACCTTGACGTGGACATGCGCATCGTGCTGGAGCAGTCGGCACACGAGGCGCTGATGCAGCAGCTGGCTGCAGACAGTGACCTGCTCAAGTAAGCATGGGCTGGGGGGCAGCTGGTGTGATTAAAATGCCCTGTAGTGTATGCATACAGCTGTCGCTACTCAGGTTTCCAGATGGGTTGCACAGCAAAATGGGCCTGCTGACCGAGCGCTTGCACATGAGGCTCCAGTCTTCCTTGCTAATGCGCCGCTGGTTGCGTCGTGTACTCCTTGTCGCTGCGCCTTGCATGACGCCTTGCTGCTGTCCCCATGTCTGCTGCAGGCGTGTTGGCGTCATGGACTACTCGCTGCTGCTGGGCGTGCACTACCCCGCACGCAACTACACGCGCATGTCGCTGGAGCCGGTGCACTCGCAGTCACTGGACGGCCTGGCTCCACAGGCCAGCCCGCTGCCGGGCGGCTATGGTGCAAGCACAGTGCCTGGCTCAGGCTTGACGTCTGCTCAGGGCTCATTCCTGCTTACGGAGCCGTACAGCGCAAGCACTGCTGGTGCAGGGCTTGGGCCAGGGGGTGCAGTAGGTGCAGCAGGAGCTAGCACTCGGTTGACTGTGTCAGACGATGACGTGCAACAGCCGCCGCAGCTGCTGCGGCTAGCGGCACAGCAGCACGCGCAGCACCACCAGCAGCAGCAGCACTCAGGCCTGCTGCAGCAGGAGTCGAGCAGTACAACAGCCGGCGGCGGTGCAGAGACGCCTGGGGGGCTGGCCGGCGGCAGTGGGCGCAGCTTACGCAGCAGCTATGAGCAGGTGCCGTATGTGCCTGTGCACTTCCCAATGGGTCGCTCCAGCACGAGTGAAGACGTGCAGATGCCTCCTGTTGCAGCTGCCTTTGTGCTACCGCCTGGCATTGGGGCAGGCAGTATTGGTGGCAGCACGTTTGGGGCTTTCCCGGCATCTGCTGCTGGCACAGCTGGCAGTGCCCCTGGCAGTGCGGCAGGCAGCCATCATGGGGGTGATCGTGCTAGTATGCTGGCTGGCGCTGTGAGTGCGAGTGCTGCTGGGGCAAGGAATTGGGAGCTGTGGAGTGGCGCTGCTGAGCAGGAGGAGCTGATGGGCAAGGTGGTGGAGCGCATGAAGGAGATGGGCTTCAGCGAGCAGCGCATGAAGGTGAGGGGAGGGGCTGGGATAGGCATGATGTGCGTGATGGTGGTGGTGGTGTTGCCTGCACTGCTGTGAGGGGGTTCGCAGTGGTGCAGAGCAAGCGCAGTGGGCAGGTCTGCTGTCAGGTTTGTCTCAAATAATGTGATGCTGGCTGGAGGGGCTCTGCAAATATTCCTGGATGGAACCGTTGATACCTGCACTCGCAGGATGTTGTGTTGAGCTGGCTTGATGAACCTTTCCTCCGTGGATGCTTGCCTCACTGTGAGTGTTGGTGCATCTGCCCTGCAGGATGTTGCTGAGCTGGCGCGCTTGAAGATCCTAGGCGGCAAGCTCAAGAAGTCCGCAGCGCGCAAGGAGCCACCCTCAGCGGTGCTGCAGGCCATGCAGCAGCAGCGACAGGAGGCTGAAGGAGCTCTGGTGGACGGGCCGTTGGGGCACGGCACGCTGCCAGCAGCACCCAGCAGCCCGGATGCTGCTGCAGCGGCAGCAGTAGCTGCACTAGGCGCACCGCCTGCAGGTGGGATGGGTGAATATGCTGCTCAGCCTCTGCATGCTGCATGCGGACCCTTTTTCTATCGGTTGTCATGCTGTGAGGCATGTCCTGTTGCCTGTCGTCCTGGCAGTGCCGCAGCTGATGGTTCAGCAACAGCTACCGCCCTCATCAGCCTCAAGGCGCCTTCTCCTGCACGTGCTGCTCCCAATGGCTCACGCCCTGGCACATCGATCGCGTGTTTGCGTGCGCTCATGTTTGCTGTCGTCTCTGCAGTCCCGCCGCTAGTGGTGCGGCTGCAGCTCCCCAGCCACCTCACCAGCCTACGAGGCATTGTCTCCTGCATCTGCTGCAATTGCTGATTGCAATGGCTCACGCTCTGGCATATTGCTCATGTCTCTGCCTGCTGTCATCTCTGCAGTTCCACCACTGGTGGTGCGGCCGCAGCTGCCCAGCCACCTCACCAGCCTACGTGGCGCCTTCACAGGCCTTGGCGTGCCCTTTGAAGAAGACGAAGAGGTCGTAGACACCCCCATGGCAATGGGCCTGCCTGACCCCAAAGCACCCGCAGCAGCAGCAGGCGGTGCGGCAGCAGGGCTGCTGGCCAGTAGCAGGCTCGGCATCAACATGTTGGCTAAGGCGGTGCCCACGGTTGGGCCCTTGGGGCCGAGCGGAAGCGGCAAGGGGCTGTCGGGGAGTGAGGCAGCAGCAGCAGCAGCGCTGGACCACCGGATGGGTGCTGAGGAGGTGGTGCTGTGCTTTGGCATCATCGACATCTTGCAGGTGAGTGGCGCTGCACCTGAGTGTCTGATGATATGCTTTGGGTGGTTGGGCCTCCAATTAAATAATAATAATCAATCCTTGTAAGCCATACCTTTCGGCATCGGCAACCGCGCCTCACCCACTGGGGAGGCGGAAAGCAGACTGATTATTCTCTC
>CADDIJ020001002.1:0-16288 GCA_902809745.2 Tetradesmus lagerheimii | reverse complement strand
GCGGAGAGTCGCGAGGACATTGGCAGCATCCTTCCTTCGGCTTTCGCCGACTGTATCCCTGAGTCCAGGGACATACTGCTTAGGCTCAGAATCGAACCTGCAACCTTTCGGCCACTGTTCGTCCGTCATCACCACTACGCCACGTGTATAACGTCCCGCCGGACACAGGGTGTCCCGCCGGACACAGGGTATATTGGGCCTCCAATTGTACATCTGATTTGCAGCTGGTCCTCGCTCTAGGGCGATAGCTTGCCCACCCCTGTAACAGACCTCTCTCTCTCTTTTGGTCCCCTGAAACATTCCTGTGCGCATTCAGTTGTGATGACGGTCTCAGGTAGATGCCAAGGTGGGTGCAGTGTGCACATGTTGCTCTATATTGCCCTGCTGAGCATTTTGCTCATCTGCTGCTGCTGCTGCCACTGTATGTGCACAGGACTACTCCACCCGCAAGGTGCTCGAGCGCACCGTCAAAGGTGTGACGCACGACAAGGCAGCCATCAGTGTAGCACCACCCAAGCAGTACGCGCGCCGCTTCCTCGACTTTGCTACACGGCAGGTGTTCATGTCGGAGTATGAGTACCACAGCAGCTTGCAGCAGTACGGCTGCAGCGTTGATCAAGCTGGCTCGCTTGCTGGCGTGCTGCAGCAGCAGCAGCTGCAGCAGCAGCAGCTGCAGCAGCAGCAGCTGCAGCAGCAGTTCGCTCCTGCTGCACAGCAGTTCGCTCCTGCTGCAATGCAGTCGCCTTGGGCAATGCAGCTTGTTGACCCACAGTCAGCAGTCAATGCAGCAGCAGCCGACCAGCAGCAGCCAATGCAGCAGCAGCAGCAGCAGCTGGATCAAGCTTCACAGCAGCAGCAGCAGGAGCAGCTACCACGCTTGGCGCAGAACGGCAGCTTTGGACCTCAGATGCCGTTAGTGACGGAAGACAGCTTCCCGTTGCCGCCAGGTCAGCTTGGCAGCGAGAGCTCCGGCAGCACGCTGGCTGCACCAGGGCCAGCAGCAGCAGCAGCAGCAGCAGGGGCCACAGCAGCAGAAATGCGGCAAGCTGCTGCCAGTGGTTTTGGTGTGGTGCTGCAGCAGGGCGCAGCAGCAGCGTCGCCTGTGCTGCCGGATGAGCAGTCGATGCTGCTGGAGCTGCTGGCTGCACCGACTGGCATGATCCAGCTGACATCTGGTGGTGCTAACAACGCTAGCGCTGCGGATGCTGCCGCAGCTGCAGCTGCAGTTGCTGAGGTTGATGCTGCAGGTGGTGGTGATGGCAAGCATGCATATCGCGCAGCAGCAGCGCTAGGGCAGCAGCTGTCAGAGGAGCAGGTGCAGGTCAGGCTTGAGTCATTGGGCTCATATGACTGCCCAGCTGCTGCAGCTGTGTCAAACGGCGGCCAGCAGCAGCAGCAGCAGCAGGTGGCGGGCCGGATGCCAGCAGCAGTAGCAGCTGGTGAGCATGGGGATGGTGTGCTGGTGCCTGCTGTTGTGGTTGAGCTGCAGGGGGTAGCTGACAGGGCGCCTGCCAGTAAGCAGGGCAGTTTGGAGCGCCAGGCAGATGTGCCAGCGGGACTGGCGGGTGTCAATGGCGTGAAGGGAGTGAATGGGCATGTTGCGGTTGTGAATGGAGTGGGGCACAGCAGCTAGGCAGGGGTTGGGGAAAGAGGCAGGGGTGGTACTGATCGTACGTGTGTATGACAGGTTTTCAGCGATGCAGCGGTATGTTGTGTCACGGTGGATGCGTGTGTCTTGTCGTGTGTTGCGTGACTCTGCTACTGTTGCTTGCATCAGCTATCATGAGCGGGACTGACCATGCACAGGTCGAGGCACATTGCGTGTTTCTTGCTACCTATGCTTACAGAAGGCAGGCATGCAGTTGAGAGTCTGAGGTTTGGGTAGGATAGGGAGTGATAGAGTGCGGGCGTCCCACAGCATGTGTTGCTTTCAGCAGTGCTCAGGATGGCAGGCGCTGTGAGCATGTCACATACGTGTGTGCGATGGCAAAGCAGGTGCCAGACAGCAAAGCAGCAGGTACCATTTCGTAGGCATGCAGTGTTTCACGTGTTCACTGTTGATTATTTGCATGCGCTGATGTTGAGAGCCTTGTGTTTAGGCGCGGCACCACAGCACTGCCCACTGCAACCGCATTTTCATTGACGCGTGTCTGGAGGCTTAGCAGCGCCGCACTCAGCATTGCCAACTTACTGCAGTGGTTATATGTTTTGAATCCGCCACAGCAACTTCTCACACTTAAAACATGGGGTGGCCATTGACATCCTTTGGCATCACGGTTTCACAATTTGGATGACATCATGCTTACTGTACTTACTCCATGTATTGAGCTCTGACGAGAGTGCTGCTAGCACAGTGCAGCAGGTTTCCTTAGCAGTGCCTGGTGTGTACAGCCTGGTGCCACAGTGTCATTGCACAGCAGCCAGCTACTGTGCGACGCTTCAAAGTGCACAACAGATCTGCATGTGTTTGCAGGATCTGCTTTATCTCTGCAAGGAGCTGCCGCTGTTGTGTCGTCAGCTGCAGCCCCGGCAGCTGTTGACGCCACGTAATGCTTGGGCAACACCTGACTCAGTCAGACACAGTTTGTTCATATGAGTGGCTGGCCAACAGACAAAAGATATGCAGTGCTGTGTTTTGGTTGACTGTGCATGACTCTGACACATGTGTTGTCTTGAGCCTTCCAGTGGCTGCTACTTTGGGATTCTTTTACTTAACGGACCAGTAGTTGGGCTCAATGGCATTCCGTGTGTGTCACATAGCCTGCACTGAGTGCATCATAGCACTATATACATTGTGGCACGGGGTCCTGCTCTTCTGTGGTTTTGTAAAAAGCAGCTTCAGCTATTAATTGGGTGACACCAGCGGTGATGAAAGTAACTTTCCGTGTCAAATTGACGGTAAATGCTTGGCAAGCACTGCAGTTCCGGGAGAATACCTGCCACATCTGGGCATACACTCCTCATACAACCGCTGAGCAGTAGTATAGCTGTGGATGAGTACAGGGCTTCAATCAAGCTCCAATAGAAGTTTTTAGGTAATATCTAACTTTTTCATTGGAGATTAGCAGTGACAGACCCATCTGCTGAGCACTCTCAGGCAGATTTTGCACTGCTGGAGCAAGTTTCTAGCCAATGACAACACATACATGCCCCTTTCTAATTGCAATTAGTCCTAAAGATACTCCTCACCCCCTGCTACAGCCTGTGGAAGGGCACTATCTGGGTGAATTGTGCAGATAGTGTCACTTTCTGTATTTCAATGCACTGCCATGCATCGGCAACGACACGCCACAAGCGCTCATCGCTTGTTGAACAGCCACTTCCCGACTAAAGTCCGGCAGCACATCGCTCAGCGATCCAGCGTACGCTGCTAATGCAGGCTCCAGTTTCCAATGCATGGTTCCCCAATATTGTTGTTTGATCGGCAACTGCACCACAACTGAAGCAATAGCCTTTACTGTGTCAATTCCGACTGATTGCACATCTGGTTGCATAAGTGAATCGCAGAGCTGGTTGGGGGCGGCTCATCACCATCAGGCGGCAGCAGTGGCTGTTGTGGCACTTTTAGTGGCAATTGCTTTTGAGCAGTATACCCAACGATCTTCGTGACCCGGGCAACTTTGAGACAAGTCAGCAATAAGTTTTCAGTCCAAATTCGCAACGAATGAGTGCTGACAACGACTTTGTCAACGGCTTGCGGCTTCACCAAGCTAACCGCCATGGTTTTAGGACAAACAACACAGTGTTCAGAACATATTATTTTACACCAAGCAACCCACTTAAAGACCTGCCGGGTACTATGTGAATCAAGACGGCAACAATGGTCAACAAGCCTTGGCACGGAGTTGAGCTGGAGCCACATGATGCTTTGCACAGCCGCATGTGCCAGCTGATCACCAACCCGCCTGATGGCTTGTCATCTGGGACCTTTAAGGACTATGAAGGCAACCTGAGACGTGTCCGCCAGCAGCTCGATGGAGAACGCCTCATCACCAGATCCTCCTCCTTCAGCCGCGCCATCACTGGGCCAGGATGCATGGTATGAAACACGCCCTGCAGCCACACAGCATCGAGCAGCAAGCCAGAGCCGCGCGGCAGCAGCGCTGGCTGCGGGCCTTGGGCGAGCTCATCATCATCATCATGTTACCCATTAAGGCTGCGGGCCTTGGGCGAGCTGTGCAGCCAGCTGCGCATTTGCCGCTGCAAGCTGTAGCGATGATGTTGAGCTGGCTGCACGTGCCGGGCCTGTGTCAGCAGCAGCAGAGGCCTGCTGCTGCAGCACAGCAGCGGCACTGCCTGCTGGCATGACTGTAGGGCAGTGCAGTGCGATCGCTGCTGCTGTGGCTGGATATTGCTGCGCTGCGGCTGCTGCGCTGCTGCTAGGCTCGCCTGCCTCCTGGCATGATGGCGCCTCAGTCACATCTAGCTGCAGCGCCTGCGCATGTCCAACAGCCACCTGTACTGCTCTGGCCGCAGTGGTCGCTGCGCGGCTTGCTGCAACATCGTCACCACGCGCAGTCAGCACAGCAACTGCGGCAGCACTCTGCAGCGCCGCCTGCACTGCAGCGTGTGCTGAGCTGATGCTGGCATTCGCGCGGGCCTGCGGCGACGCCAGGGTGAGCTTGATGCCGTCCACGTCACAGGCCAGCAGGTCGACCTGTGCAAAACAGATGTGACAAACGCACATGGTGACAGAAGACACCCCGGAAGGTCACTGTGGGCATGCTCACAGCTGATGCTGACATGCATGCTGGTGTTGCACTTACCCCCTGTCAACAAGGTGTTGTCTATATAGATAGGAGGCAACTGCAACACCAGGCTGGACATGCACCCTGGCAGATGCTGGTGCTGATGCTGACAATGAATGCTGTTTGATGTGCTATCCGCCTGCAAACATAGTCCACACATCACAACTCGCAAGCTACATGCCCCCCACCAAAGCCACGCACCGTGTTCTGCAGCAACACGAGCTTTGTTGGTGGGTCAGGCAGCTGGCCAAACAAAGCCACGCTAGCTGCTTTGATGGACCCAAGCAGGCTTGCCATGTGTGCCTGTGCCTCTGCTGGTGTCATGCGCAGCCAGGCTAGGTCTGGGCCTGCCGTGAAGGCCGGCACCACGTACTGGTGCAGCAGCGGCCCGCTCACCCGACGCAGCATGCCGGCGAAAGATCCCTCCTGCGTTTGACAGAAGTGGCGGGCGCAGCAGGTTGGAGGGTGCATGTCCAAGAAAGGGGTATGTGCAGGGTCCCTGCAGACCAATTCCACGGCGCGCATCAACCGCACCACCCTTGCTGACTCGCCTAATTTGTGGGATGCAGCACAAAACCCCACAAGCCCTTCATAAACTGCATGCCAAAACACAGCAGCCGCTTACTGACCCCCCGCACCTGCTTGACCAACCCAATGAGATGCTTCGAGATCGCGGCCGTGGCTGGGTTTGCTGCGTAGCACTGCCCCAGCTCCACCGCCTGCTACAGTGAAGCGCGCTGGGACTCTGAGCGGCTGCCGCGCACGTCTTCGTTGGCCTTGGCGGGCGACCTGGCAAGCATAGCAGCAGCGGCAGCAGCAGCAGCAGCATTGTGGCGGAGCGTGCAGGTGGCAGGTGGCATCGCGCGACGGCTCGCCCAACACACAGCTAATATGAACATCAAAAAACACATCTGCTCTGCACTCTGTCTACGTGCATGCTCAGCGTGTCACATGCAGCAGCAGCGTACCAGCTCAACAACGATGGCCTGAAGGTGACGGGCGCGAAGCTTCTGCAGCCCTCGAGCACATATGGCAGGCGGTTGCCGTATGCTCCCTGGTAGCCCTTGATGTAGGTGGCAGCGCTGTTGCTGGCCGCGCTGCGCCCTGCGCGCTGCATGTAGCACAGCCAGAAGTCGGGTGGCAGGCGGTCTCCCAGCTGCTCCTTCATCATAGACGCCTCGCCGGCAAGGGTGTAGCGCATGCTGTACATGGAACACAGCGCACAAACATCAAAGGTTGACTGTGGTGATTGCAGACACACCTGCACTGCGCTTATTCATGACTGGCAGCGGCTGATACTGCTTGGTGCTGGCCACTCCCGCACCTGCTGCGCGCAGGCCTGTCCAGCAATCCCCCAGGAAGGGAGCACTGCTGATGGCTGCGTTCACAATGCCTGCCATTGCGCTGGCTGGCACGGGAGGCGCGACAGGGTCGTCGAGTGCTGGCAGGTGCTTCAGCTCCCCATAAGGGAAAAGGAAGCCCTGCACGTTGTTGATGGTCAGCCGCGGCTCAGTTGTGCTGCTGGGATTGTAGATGGCCTTGTGAGGCTTCTGCTGGATGATGGCCTTGGCGGGGCTTGTCGGCTGCAAAATGCTTAGGACCAGGAAGGCGAGGTTGATGATGGCACCCAGACACACGCCAGACATGCCGCGTGGCCAGAAGGGCATGTAGTCTGGTGAGCCGTAGTCGTAGATGCCCTGCGGAGTTGCAGCAAGAACAGCGCTGTGACATCTGCACCATCAGCAGTGCTGTATGCAAACCCTGCCTAAAACGCCACTACGGCCGCAAAATCAGCAGCAGCAACAGCACACAGAGCGCACAGCACCTGAGCTGCAGCTGGGTGGTCTCTCACTTTGGCGTGCCAGTTGATCATGCCAAAGCCCGCCCCCTGTGCTTGCTGAAACGCGGCCAGCACGTCTGCGCCAGCCAGCCCCAGGCACCAAACAGGCGGCTTGCTCTCTGGGCACACGCCATCAATGCATGTGTCTGTTGCGCGACAGCGAAACAGCTCAGCCTGCCTGCCGCCTGTGGCCATGTGCCATGCAGAAGCCAGCATGCCTCGGGCGCTCTGAACTGCCAGCATGCACGCAGAGCCGTTTGCGTAGCGGCCGCCGGAGCACAGCGAGCCGGGTGGCACCAGTTGGGCTTGCCTGCAGCCTTGTTGGCCAGCATCTGCTGGCTGCGTGGCGCAGCAGCAATGGCGGCATGGAAATCAAACAGATCAACAGCAACAGCAGAAAGTTAGGCAGGGGGGCGGCAGGTAAGCTGTGACGTGAGGCGTCACAGCTTACCTGCAGACAATGAGACCTGATGCCCCCGTATGCTGTTTGTTGCACTTACCCCCTGTCAACAAGGTGTTGTCTATATAGAAAGGGGGCAACTACAACACCCAAGCAGACTGACCTACTTTACTTGCCTGTTGCGCTGACAGTGCTGTGGTTGACCCAAACATGCTGCCTGCAGTTTGTTGCATGTCACACGCTTATCACCACTGACAGTATGCTTGAAAGATTAGGCAAGTAGACAAGACTGGTTGCAGCATCAAACAAGTGTTGGGGTTGAGCAGGTCACTCACTCAATCTCAACCACAGCGCTGAGCAGCCTCTGCTGCCAGAAGTACAGCGTGAGCAGGTTGGTGGTGAAGCGCGTGGGCATCGCACGTTGGAGGCCTTGGCAGCTGCATGCGCCAGCTTGGCCTCCTGTGTGCGTGGCTTGCCCCCCTGTTTGCAGCAGCAGCGGACACACGAACTGTTTGTCAGCAGGTCGCAGGACGCGCCTTGACTTTGCACCATGAATACATCTGCATGCTTGATTTACAAGCTCTTTCTGCATCTTGGCAAACCAGCTAGCACCCCTGCCCTGCTCATTAAACACTTTTGTCTCAACGCCAAGCATAGCTGCCTGAGGCGCTACCATAATGCGCACAGTTCAGTTCATCTACGTGCCGCAAAACTTTCTGCATCTTGGAAAACCAGCTGGCACTCACGCCACGCCAAACACACATTCAAAGCGTAGCAGAGCTGCCTGAGCAACTACCAGGTGCGGGCGCAAACATCACCTTTGCCTCCCACCAGGCCTGTGTAAGCCGCACTACGCTGTGCGCCTCCCCTGGCCACAGCAGGTCGACCTCCATATCAAACAAGCTGCCGCTTGTGTCATGGCACTGGAAGGTGCGCCTGATTGCGACTTCTACATCTGCGCTGCCGGCTCGGAACATCAGCTTGCGACCAACGCACAGTGCCACTTTGAACTCTTGCACCAGCTGCACGCAGCAGCAGCAGCAGCAGCAGTGACACCGCAGGGCAGCAGCAGCAGCAGCAGCAGTGTCAGCACCGAGCCAAGTGCACAACTCCCCTGCTGCTGGGTGCTGCCTTGCCTTGTTGACAGCCAACACATGCGCTAACAAAGGGGCTCCCCTGCCCCCAGCTGACACGCTGTGAAGCAGTTGTTGAACCCTGCATGAATGCATGTGAATGCTGCTTGGCTTACCTGCTGTGTGATTGTGGACTCCTCCAGGTTCATGCTGGCTCCTGCTGCAAAGGACTTGGTGATGCACAGCTCCCAGTCAGCTGCTGTACCATGCCACAGCAGCCGCTAGAAGTCAATGCCGGTCAGCTCGCACCGCTGCCACAGCCGCTTGAAGCCGTCAAGAGCAGCAGATTCGAAGATATCAGCTACTGTTGCAACCACTGTGGGCTGACTTGGGGCAAGAAGCGTGATCTGCTTCTCAAGCAGAGAGGCAACGACTGGTATTGCCTTGGCTGTGCGTGCTGCTGCTGCCGCCACATCCAGTCGGCTTGTAGCATCTGCTGCTTGTGTACCCCAGGCTGCACAGCAGTTAACACAGCAGGTATCTTGTGTCAGCATCTGGCTGTGTGAAGCAGTAGTGGCAGATGCTGAGCCAATCAAGTGCATGCCTGAACTGCAACGTTGTGTGACAGCAGCGCTGTGCTTCCCAGACGCCAGACATGCATTGCCAGGCTCAGCTGACGCTGCTGAGCGTGTGCTGTGTTGGTTACACTTAATCTGCAAGCACCTGTGTGCCCTGGCAACGTTGCTTCGCTGCGCAGCGGCGACATACTTGTGCGCTACCCCCTGCTGCTGCCTAGGGCAGATATGCTGCCACCGCACAGCGTAGTGCTATGCACAACAAACGTGAGCATTGATTTTTACGCTGACAGTGCAGGCAGGATGCAACGAGGTTGGAAGGAGGTTGGCAGGTGTCAATGCAGAGCAGCAGCAGCAGCAGCAGCAAGCAGTCTGCTACCGAAAGCTCCAACGGCACTCGACAAGCTACAAATGTTGCATTTTAGGTGGTGCATCTAACTCTGTCAATGTGTTCATGACGCCTCGTCCGCTTCGGGCTTGAGGTTCATCGGTTCCTGTCTCACACTTCCCGTGGATCATTGCAGCCACTGAGCTGAGCCAATCACGGTTATGATGCGGTCATGAATGCGTTTCGGAGGATTGTAATTACTCTGCGCATCGTCACGTGGCTTCTGGAACGCCTAAACCATGAACCAGCTAGCTTGTAACGGGGCTTCCACCAGTTGAGAGAATAATACTCGTTCAATTTCCGCCTCCCCAGAGGGTGAGGCGCGGTGCCGATGCCGAAAGGTAGGGCTTATCAGAATGATTATTACTATTATTATTATTGTTATTATTGTAAGTTTGTGGCCGTCGATTTTGTAAGTTACATGGGTGTAACTTCGCCCGATGGACGAGCCAGTACCAGGCTCATTAGGCATAGTTGCAATATGTGAATTCCTAGAGAGAATAATATTTCTACTTTCCGCCTCCCCAGAGGGTGAGGCGCGGTGCCGATGCCGAAAGGTATGGCTTACAAGGAATGATTATTATTATGTGAATTCCTAATAAGTTTGAGGCCATTGTGCTGTTGTGCTATGACGACCCTAGATTAGCCTGATTTACAAACAAACACCAATGGATCCATGCTGGCGTGCAAGCTATGTCGCAACTTTTGAAGTCTGTAGCAGCATTTGTGGAGTGCAAGGCAAGAATCAAGCGTGGCTGCAGTGTGGATGGTGCTAGCGTGTCTAACCGGGTGCAGGCTTTGCATACCTTTTTACGAGAGGCTTTTGCATGAGCTAGGCATGTTTGTGAGGCAAGGCAGGCTAAAGAAGCCTTCTTTGACCCTGGTCCCTGGAGGCCCTTGTAACTTATACAAACTATTCATCCATAGTGCAGAGTCAAACGCCATTCTGCCAGTTAGAGAAATGGAATGGTAAAAAAGCATATCAACAGGTCAGCACTAAACTATGGCTTCCGTAAGCAGGGAACCACTATGGCCAGGTCCCATGACTAACAAGCTGCAAGTAGCTGCAACCGTCACTCGGCTCAACCAAGCATCTCTGCCTAGCACGCTTTGACGCATTTGTAAACAGCTAATTAGTTCATCAGCGACCAGCTGCAGCGATGAGGGGCGCCGGGGCTGCGTGTATAGCTGTCAGGGGGCAGTCCTGGCGTCAAACAACCTTCCTTAGCCTTTGCTGCTTGCAATGAAGGGTGCACAGGGGCGCGGGCATTCAGCAGCAAATGCTCCTTCGTGGGCGCGTGTGGCACCACCAAATAACTGCTGTTATGGTGGTGTCTCACGCGACCACCAGGTGTGGTTGTTATCTCCCTACGAGTGTTACAATGTATGACGACACCGAACAACAGACTTGGCAGCTGGTGTGTACTGCGTGGTTGAATCGCTCTCTGCCAAGCGTTGCCTCGTTGCTAGCCCATCGACAGCAGCTATCCATCAAGCGTTGCCTCGTTGCTAGCACATATCGACAGCCTCACTTGCAAGCCCTGCTGCACAAAATACATGCTGATGCATGACTCGAGCTGTAGCGTAAACACCATGCTGCACCGCTTTGCTTCAGGATCTGCACCAAACTGCGTGAACTGTTCCTCTACAAGCACCCAGAACGGCCTTCCATTCAGCAGGGTCCTAGCATTATGTGTGATGTCGTCAAGTTTGCGCTTGACAGCCGTTACGTCATGTATCACTTTTGCATGTTCATCAAGTAGCGGCGTTTTGGCGGTGTACATTACGGTTTGCGCGGATGGGCTGCCATCAAACAAGCACACGCCGCAGTTGATGCTTCCCACATCAAAACTGAGGCATACTTCCTCGAGCGGCTGAGGTGTTGGCCGTAGCAGACTCTCCCTTGTTGTGTGACAAACATTGTTTGCTGCCATGCTGTCCGTGGCTTGCCGTTGCCCTGCTGCAGGCGCGCTAGCATACGAATCCCACAGGCCTGTGCGCAGCTGTGCTGTACAGCGCATTGCACCTGGTGCAAGCAGCGCCCAGCAGCAGCAGATGTCGCCGCCGCCGCCGCCACCGCCGCCACCGCCGCAGCTGCTACTGCAGGGTGACGCAGCAGCTGTAGGGCAGGCAGGTGATGCAGCAGCGGCAGCACCAGGCAGCACTCAGCAGGAGCTGCTCAAGCGCGCACAGCTTGCCGTCAGCAAGCTTGTCACGAGCACAAGTGGGTCAGCAGCAGACACTTCATTTGCAGCTGCTTTAGCTTTGCTGAGGGCTGCAGGCAGCAGCAGTGCTGGCTCCATCACGGCACTTCTGTTCGAGGTGTACCTGGCCGTGTCAGCAGGACATGAGGTGCCCACTGACGTGCTGCAGCGCCTGCTCACCTTCCTGCGTGAAGCAGCAGCAGCCAGTGCTGGCTGCAGCCAGCCAAGCAGCCAGTGCGCGCCATCATCTGGCACAGCAGCAGGTGCTGTGCCGCCAGCTCCCCTCAGCGCACAGCTGCAGCACACCACGCCGAGCGCCGGCAGCAGCAAGCGCCATGCAGCTGCATCCAGTAACAGCCCCACCAGCAAGAAGCCCAAGCTGCTGCTTGATCTGGAGCAGCCGCCACCTGTTGATGCTGATATCCGGCCAGGCTGTTATGCACCAGGCGGCGGCGGCTTTTACCTGCAGCAGCAGGACATCATCTTTGTGGAGGTAGTGCGCAACGATGCAACCATGAAGGACTCTTGCACGTTCTTCGTGCAGAGCAGCAACAGCAGCAGCGAGAGGTTGGTGTAAATGTTCAGGCTTGAGTCTTTTACGCGCACCCACTTCTGTGGACGGTTCTACCAGGTGCATCCGCGGGCCGCTGGAGTTCCAGGGCAGGGCGCAGCAGCGGCTCGATGCTGTGTGGCTGCAGGGCGTGTTTCATACCATGCATCCTTGGCGCGGCTGAAGGAGGAGGATCTGGTGATGAGGCGTTCTCCATCGAGCTGCTGGCGGACACGTCTCAGGTTGCCTTCATAGTCCTTAAAGGTCCCAGATGACAAGCCATCAGGCGGGTTGGTGATCAGCTGGCACATGCGGCTGTGCAAAGCATCATGTGGCTCCAGCTCAACTCCGTGCCAAGGCTTGTTGACCATTGTTGCCGTCTTGATTCACATAGTACCCGGCAGGTCTTTAAGTGGGTTGCTTGGTGTAAAATAATATGTTCTGAACACTGTGTTGTTTGTCCTAAAACCATGGCGGTTAGCTTGGTGAAGCCGCAAGCCGTTGACAAAGTCGTTGTCAGCACTCATTCGTTGCGAATTTGGACTGAAAACTTATTGCTGACTTGTCTCAAAATTGCCCGGGTCACGAAGATCGTTGGGTATACTGCTCAAAAGCAATTGCCACTAAAAGTGCCACAACAGCCACTGCTGCCGCCTGATGGTGATGAGCCGCCCCCAACCAGCTCTGCGATTAACTTATGCAACCAGATGTGCAATCAGTCGGAATTGACACAGTAAAGGCTATTGCTTCAGTTGTGGTGCAGTTGCCGATCAAACAACAATATTGGGGAATCATGCATTGGAAACTGGAGCCTGCATTAGCAGCGTACGCTGGATCGCTGAGCGATGTGCTGCCGGACTTTAGTCGGGAAGTGGCTGTTCAACAAGCGATGAGCGCTTGTGGCGTGTCGTTGCCGATGCATGGCAGTGCAGCGGTTGGACATGGCCCGCCCGGGCTGTACACGAATTGGCTTTTTTCGGAGGGAATCGCGATATCGTACTAACGCAGCCTTGGCTGCGCCGCTTGATTACAGGGATTTTGAACAAACAGCACAAGAGTTCTCCTCATCTATACATGGCCGTTGGCGTTGTGTGCGTAACTCGGCCTGATTGCATCCTTTCAGACATGAGTTTGGAGCAAGCGCGATGGCTGCAAAAAAACAGCAAGACCGCGCAACAAAGCCTGCAAATGTGTTTTGCAACAGCTGTTGAGCGAGGATACGTGCATCTGGCAGCCGACCGACCCTGCAACATTGTGCTGTGTGTTGGCCCTGGCGGCAAAATCCGTGTGAACTTGCTAAACTGGTCACAGTGTGCAGAACGTGTGAGAATTAAAGCAAATGATCAGTCTGCGGTGATGGGCTATTTCATGGTAATTGTTGACGGAACAGTTGACGCTGCAGTGCGGTGTCACCACTGGTATGCTTGAGTGCCATCACGGCAGGCCACGCAGCCAAAGCCCATTGTAGTCCTGTCCATCACTCAGGACACCATGGGTTGCTAGCACTCCATCTAGCACTTGTTTCAGCTGAGTTGATGTGGCTGCCTTGCGCTGCTGGCGCTTGTCGACATCTGGGTGTGAGCTTAACCAGTGGCAAGTGAAGAATTGCATCAACGTGTTGACTGGCAGCTTGCGTGAGGCATCACTGCATGTGTGCTGTTGTATCCATTCTCTGGTAGCTGCAATGTCACCAGTACTGACGGTATGCAATGCAGAGCTTTGTATGACAAGTTGCTTGAACACAGCCATTGATGCAGGCAGTGGCAGGACGCGGTTGCATGCTGTCTTGTATGCAGCAAATGCATCCACCAGCAGGCGTGCAAATGCAGGAGTTAATGAATCTAGCTTGTCTTGTATGTTGTCACCCTCTTTGCCAGGTGGTTGGTTAAATCTGCCCCTGGCTGGAAGCATAATCAGTCGGCTTGTGAGAGCTGGGTCCCTCTCCTGAAGATCCAGCAGGTTCGGCCAGTCATGCACATTTGCCGCAATCACAACAGCTGGCTGGTTGCTTTTGCCATGGCTGGCCAGCTGTCAAGGACTTCAACTTTCCGTAGTTGAGTTGATGCGCATATGCCGTGCTATTTGTGCGGCTTATCTCATCAAAGCACCGCAACAGAGATGCGGTGATCAGCTGCGGCTCACATGTGTGACTGCTACTGCCCAGTGTGAGTGCATGGCCACTCTGCATAGAGCAGTTGCATGCTCCCAACACAGATTGCAACCAGGTCAGCAAGGTCGTCTTGGCAGCATTTCCTGGTTTGTCATCGTCACCCAAGCTATCTGTCAAACACACCAGCATCTTGCAGCAGTCGTGGGGAGCTAAACATCGCCCCCAAAAGCGCAGCAGCCACTCACGTTCTGCATCTACCGGAAAGTACGTGCTGAGCACCCGTGTTGCCCCCCCCATACCTGGCCGTGTTATGGCTCCAACCATAGTCAGTTCGGTGAGACCAATAGTGTCTGGGATTGTCGGTGTTTTTCAACACCCGTTTAGAAAGCCATACCCCAGCTCTACTCACCTGGCTCCTATGTTTTGGCCCCATAGCAGCAGAAATCCAGTACATGCCCAATTAAAAATATAATTTCTCTCTTCATGAACACTAATTTGTATGACAAGGATACCAACACTATAGGCTGTGTAACTAACTAACTAACTAACAGTTCGGTGAGACCAATAGTGTCTGGGATTGTCGGTGTTTTTCAACACCCGTTTAGAAAGCCATACCCCAGCTCTACTCACCTGGCTCCTATGTTTTGGCCCCATAGCAGCAGAAATCCAGTACATGCCCAATTAAAAATATAATTTCTCTCTTCATGAACACTAATTTGTAAGACAAGGATACCAACACTATAGGCTGTGTAACTAACTAGCTAACTTGCTTCTTGAATGTCTGCTTCACCAACTGCCATTAACTGCTGGTAAGTGATGCTGATAGCTGATGGAGTTACCATTAGATGCCGTGGGTAAGGCAGTGGATGAAATGCAAGGGTGTCTGTGTCAAGCCAGCCATCCTTGAACGGCACCCGCTTGTGCCGAACCCTTGACCACATGTCTTGCAAGACTTGCATGTTTGGCATGCTGGGCTGGAGGCATCTTAACAAAGTGTGCGCAAACATGCAGGGACGTGGACAGTGCATGGCAAACATCAGAGCTTAGGAGCCCGCGATGATGTGTGAGCAACCAGTGTGCCATGAACATGCTGGCTTCAGTGGCCTTTTGGTTTAGTACCCACCTGCCGGTAGCAGCGGAAGGAAAGGCATACATTGCTTGACTAGTGCGTGTATCACACACTGCCAGCGGAAGTTGCTTCAGTGGCTCTGCCTCTAGGTGCAAGTGCGTTGTCAATTTCGCTGCCAGCTCATAGGCACAAAACATGGAGTTGCTCCGCTTCTTTTTGATGCTTCGTGCTGCAGCCATGTTGTCTGCACATATGACTCCGGTAATTGTGCCGCAACACAAACGGTAATTGTGATGCAGCACAAACACCCTTTTGTTACATAACCCATACTGCCTCGCTGAGCAGGCATGCCAAATGCTGACAGCGATGATGTTTTTACTGACAACAGCCTGTCTATCAAATCCACGGCATACATGCGCTGGCTGGAAACGTACCCGGGACACTGCAAAACACTGATGACTGTTCCCAGTAGTCGCTTCAAGCTTGTAAAGCCGCCCAACGCGCCAGACTCCACCTCGGATAAGCTAAAGTGGAACACTCATATCATAGCGATAGGTAATGCAGCAGGATACAACGAGCATCTGCCGTACTGGAAAACTTCAGCGGAAGGGATCTGGAGAGTGCAATTCCGGGACGCAATGAACGCGCTACTGACAAACTCACACGACAACTATAATACTCTCCCAATGCAGCTACATGAGCACAGAGCGGACTGGTGGAACGCATCACCAGCCATGAAGAACGATCCAACACAGCCACCCAGCGACAATAAATTCGTTATGAAAGCGTCAACTAAGTTCTCCAAGAGGCCCCTAGATACAAATCGGATAGCTAGATCGGAGGACTTGCCCTCCCTCGTGACGCAAAACCCTGCAGCAGTGGGAGCATTACCCAGAGCAGTCAGGACAGCCAGGATAGTCCTCAAGCGGGCATACCCCGAAGTTCCAGCTTTGAAATACGACTGGAGAGATTTTATCTACACGGATGGAAGCGTCCTCCCAGAGGACAGCCGGATTGAGCCAGGCATAGGAGCAGCAGTGTACATCCCTGCAAGCCCAGAGACAGGGCGGTCAGCTCGAACTATAGCAGTGGACTGCAAGTACGACAACGACCCCCAAAATCCGGCGTGTGTCAACACAATCAACAGAGCGGAACTGGCAGCAATTAAAGTGGCAGTGGAGGAAGCTGTAAGTACCAGCAGCACCGCCATAGAAGTACACATTGCTACAGATAGTCTGGCATCCATGTACCAAATACAAAAAGCCGTTGCCAGACCGCAGGACATGACTGAACACAGACACCTCCTGCTGATTCAACAAATTGTACAGCAA
>CADDIJ020001000.1:0-63693 GCA_902809745.2 Tetradesmus lagerheimii | reverse complement strand
ATCTTTGCTCCCAACAACGAGGCCTTTGCTGCTGATGACATCAAGGAGGACACCGGCCTCACCGCAGAGCAGCTGCTGCAGCCAGAGTACAAGGAGAAGCTGACACAGGTGGGCAAATCGGTTTTTTTCTGGTGTTATACATGATTACAGGCTCAGCATAGGAGTGGGTACCTGGTGGTACGTGTTGTGAACAAAACACCACTCAACACCTGGTAATTACTGTCCGACCCTTGGCAAGTGGGTGGGCGCTGGGCTGCATCCGCAGTCACTGCTGAAATCAGCTATTCTGCATGCAGTGCCAGGCATGGCGAGTCTTTTAGAGCACAGCTGGCCGCCAGCAGCATACTGTGCAATGCACGAGTGCCAAGGGCGGGTTGTGCTCAAGATGTGTGACCCATCTGTTGCCTGCACATTTTGGATGCATTGCAGCATGATCCTTGCAGTACCACGCTATCACCACACATCGCAGCAGCGCAATGCACACTAATCATGCGCAATGCTATCTCTTCTACAACTATCCTGTTGTTGCTGCTCTGCTTCTTCAACTACTGCTGCTGCTGCTGCTGCTACACACCTCTGTGCTCCCTCTCCTGCTGCCTGCAGATCCTCCAGTACCACATCGTGCCCTCTGGCGCCCTCCTCGCATCCCAGCTGCAAGATGAACAACAGCTGACCACTGCCCTGGCAGGCTCCACTCCCCTGAAAATTGACATTGAGGACGGCAAAGTGAAGATCATCGTTCAGGGTGTAAGCGATGAAGAGGGTGGAGGTGACGACTCTGACGTTGTGCAAGCTGACATTGCGGTTTGCAACACAGTTGTCCACATTGTGGAAGAGGTGTTGATCCCCGCTAGCCTGCGCACGGCTGCCAGAGGTGCAATGGAGTCGGAGTCTGAGGACAGCAGCGGTGACAGTCAGTCGGGTTCCAGTGGTGACTCTGAGGCTGAGGCTAGTGCTGAAGCAGAGTCCGAAGCCAGCACTGGAGAGGCGGAATCTGAGGCTAGCCTCAGCCCCAGCCCCAGCCCCAGCCCATCACCCAGCCCGTCACCATCTCCAAGCCCTTCACCACCCTCATCATCATCCTCTGGTGTGGCATCGGCCCTTGCGCAGACATCCAGCCTCAGCACCCTCTACGTAGCTGTGCAGGTGAGCAGATGCAGTGAAACATTTGATTCTATGCAGCACGAGATTGCTGTACTGCAGAGCGGCTCAGACAATGTTTTAGTCAGCATCCCCTATGCAGCCGTGCAGGTGAGCACCGGGTTTGTTACTTGTCGACGGCCGTGCTGCTGAGCCACTAAATATGCAGCTGAGTCAGCCTAACCCACTGTGCCGCACGGTGCATAGTTCTGGCACTCCTGACTTCAGAATCTTCCGGCGTGAACACTTGTGTGCGAGTTCCAGTTTGCAACTCTATCTGTACCCACACGGTTGAGAGCGCTCACCGCTTGTTGCTGCTGCTGCTGCCACCCTGCAGGCTGCCGGTGTTGAGTTCCCTGACGGCGCCTCCTGGACGATCTTTGCTCCCAACAACGAGGCCTTTGCTGCTGACGACATCAAGGAGGACACCGGCCTCACCCCGGAGCAGCTGCTGCAGCCACAGTACAAGGAGAAGCTGACTCAGGTGGGGGAGGCGCTCTGTTCATCGGCTGGTGTTCTTACGACATGACTGCATCACGCAGTGACATTGTTGTGATATTGATTGATGCTGGCATCATAGCAGATGGCAGTAGTGCAACACTCGCCGATCTTGCGTGCTGGACCCATTGCATAATCTGTAGGCGTTGGGCACATGGCGGGCTCTTTGCTGTGGTGCACGCGCAGCATACTATGTCAGTGACATGTAGTGCAAGCCTTGCACCGCATTCGGACTGCATGTGGTTTGCCAACATGGGTTTCGTGGGTCCCAAGCAGCTCGCTTGACAAGCAGCTTGTTCATGGTGAAGCTCCAATGCTATCACTCGCAGGCGCTGTGTGACTGCAGTGCAGTGCTCAGCACAATCAGCTTGCAGTTCTTCATGCGCACTGTCAGTGCTTTCAATGCACTGCAGCGCCTGCTGCACTGAGCGCTGCAACTGCGCATCGCCCCTGCTGACTGTGCTGCTGCTGCTGCACACTTTTGTTTTCACCTCCCTCTTGCTGCCTGCAGATCCTTCAGTACCACGTCGTGCCTTCTGGCGCACTCCGCGCATCTCAGCTGCAGGATGGGCAGCAGCTGACCACTGCCCTAGCAGGCTCCACTCCCCTAAAGGTGGCTATCCAAGACGGCAAAGTGAAGATCATCGTGCAGGGTGTGAGCGGTGAAGAGGGCGGGGAAGACGACTCTGACGTTGTGCAGGCTGACATTGTGGTTGGCAACACTGTGGTTCACATTGTGGACAAGGTGTTGAGCCCTGCTAGCCTGCGCATTGCTGCCAGTGGTGAAACCGAGTCCGAGTCCGAGGACAGCAGCAGTGGAAGTGGGTCTGAGTCCGGCAGCGGTGACTCTGAGGCTGAGGCTAGCAGTGAAGCAGAGTCTGAGGCTAGTGGTGAAGCAGAGGCTGAGTCCAACGCTAGCAGCTCTGCTGTGGCTGGATCGGAGGTCAGCCAGGCCGGCTGAAGCACGCAGTATGACCGAGCTGCAGGTGTTGTGCATATGGGCTGACAGCCTGTACAAGCATGTCAGTGTCGAGTTTCTTGTGTATCAGTGTATCACACATTGGATGCAGCTTGCATGTCGTGATGAGGAAAAGGTCTCCTCAGCGACTGGTGCTTGGTTGTGCACATACTAAGTGACAGCCTGTCACTGGCAGTTGCTTGTGCTCAGCATGAGCTGGTGTGATATTTGGTCTCGATCAATGCTGGGCATATGCATACATGTGCTCCAACTTAGGAGACCAGGTCCAACTCAGTGTGCCATGCAGCCTGCACAACTGCCAGAAGTTGGACGGTCGTGTGCTGCATACGGTGTGTATTGCATTGCACGAGCATGGTTACAGCCGCAGCAAGCGCGTGAAAGAATGCGTTTTGTACGGGGTGGACCCTCCGAGGTTGTCATCATTTAAATGATCAATCTCATGTAGCCGTTGCATGGCTGCAAATCATTGGCCACTAACGGTGGCCTTTGTGTCTGTTTGCTGGGGTGCAATGATCATAGACATGAAGAATTTCGCAGCCTGTTGGCAGGGCCAGTGTGGCCGTGCACGTTGAAGTTGTACAAAGCACAGTTCGAAGTTTTGCTGCCAGCTGGACTCAGGTAGAAAGCAGTGTGGTAAGGAGATGCTGGGTGCTGACTGTGCATGCAATGCATCATGCACAATGATTGCGGCGCAATGCACAGCAACCCCTTTAACAGTTGAAACATGCTTGTGGCTAGCACGCCTGTTCAGGATGTTTATTCTACAGATACACAAGTTGTGCCTGTTTTGAATGATGCGCAATGGATTCTTTGCATGCCAATGCTAGTCGTTGGATCAATGACGGTCGTGAGCCTGCCAGCAGGGAGCCTACCATGTGCTGGCAGGAAATTGACCCTGTTTGCACATTAAAAGGTTGATTGGTGGCTGCTTGCCAAGCACAGCGTTATTCGCCTGCCAATGTGGTTGCAAAGAAGTACACAGCTCTCTTTTTGTGAGATGTGTCACAAGGAGCTCCATCTTCACTGATGAGGTGAAGCAGCAAAAGCTGTAACAGAAGTACTACATTGTGATGTTACTGGTGCGGAAGCTTAAACTGACCGGAACTCGCATTGCGCAATGCAAGGGAGTAGGCCGACTCTCTCCCCCTCGTCCAGTGGCAACATTTCCCTGTTATTACATGAACAACATATGACAAACAACACTGCGCATAGCACACTGCAGCAATGGCCGTGTGCACCTTGCAGCAGAAACCCAGCTGCCTGCTTCCAACGTGACCACTCCTCTGCACTGCTGCAATCTGGCTCCGGTGCTGCTGCTACTGCTGCTGCTTCACTGCGGGTGCTGTTGGGCACTCCATAACGAGGAGTGCCAGGCCTTGACCTGACCTGTGCTGCTGCAGCCAAGTTTGCCGTTGCGGCAGCAGCTGCCGTTGCCAGGTCGGTGGTGCTTGCCATGCCATCTTCTGCGCCTGAAGTGTCAGTGGTGGAGAGGGCTGTTGTCGCTGCTGCTGGCATAGGCACCATGTAGACAGCAAGTGGCTGCAGCTGCGCAGGCCCCAAAGAGCCGTACTGCCGACTGGTTGCTGTGTCGCTTATCTGCTGCTGCATGGTGACAGCAGTGAATGGGTCCAGTATGCTGCTGCTGGGTGCAGCAGCTGACAGCACATGCTTGCCTGGGTATGCACAGCGCTGCCTGTGCTGCCAGTGCTGCATGTAGGGGTGCTGGGTGTCTGAGATGCTGGAAGCGCTGCTCCTGCTGCTTGCTGCTGGCCTGTCACAACTGCCGCAGCTGCTGCTGGCGATAGCTGCTGCATTGAAGTTGGCTTGTGCAGGATGCAGTGGGTGGCTGGATGTCGGCTGCACAGCAGCCAGAGGCTGCTGCTTGGCAGCAAGTGATGCTGCTGCAGCCTCTACTGCTGTGTGCAGTGCAGGATGCATGCTGTAGGTCTGGCTTGCTTTGCCGCCCTGCAGTGTTGCTGCCACTGCCTGCAGGAGTGACTGGTTGCTTGCACCAGCAGCTGCTGCCGCTGCCATGCTGTCGTGCGTGTGCAACGCCGCCGTTGCAGTTGCGCATGCGGCTTGCCAAGCTGCCTGCGGCATACCCCTGACAAAAGGCGCAGCAGTGTGCACAATGCAGCTGTGGAAAGGCGCAGCGGGTGCTGACACGGCCTGTGCCATTGCTTGCGCTGCAGCAATGCCTTTGGGCGCAGACGCTTGTTGGATGGTTGGCACATGCACACTGCTGCCAGCTGAGACGTGTGCCAGCGCTGCCGCAGCAGGTGCTGCAGGCATGTCCTGCAGGCTGTTCCTGCAAGCAGTTGCAGCTGTCCAACTGCCACAGCTGCGGCTGGCGCTGCTTGTCGCTGTGGCTGCACGCCTGCCTGGTGCTGATGCTGCATGTAGGTGCTGAGTGCTGTGAGGGATGCTGCTTGGTGTGACAGCCAGTCGCTGTGCTGCTAGGTGCTTGGGTGCGTTTGTTGTCAAAGGCTGGAACATGCTGTTGCTGCTGTGGTTGGCAGGTGGTGCTGGGGCTCTGTGCAGTCGCTGCGCTCCTGGCTGCTGCATAGCTGCACCATTCCTGTGTGGTTCCAGGAAGCTGGCGCTGCTCCTGCTGTGGCTGGCAGCTACAGCTGCAAACAAGGGGTCTGCAGGGTGCAGAGGCCCCCGCACTGCCGCTGATGCTGCATGCTCCTGCAGGGCCTGCCTGGTCAGCACTAGTGTTGACTTGACTTTATCCAAGGCAGCCAGTGGCTTCATGGTCCCTACTTGATGTGCTGCAGTAAAGCTACTGCCCCTGCTGCTGCCTCCGCCCCAGATAGCGTCGTCAGAGCAGAAGCTGTGTGCACCGACAGTGCCTGCACTCTCATCCTCATGCTGCTGCTGCTGATGGTACCACCGGTGGTGTTGGTGCCCTGCTTGCTCACTGGCGTATACCGCTGCTCTTCTGCTCAGAACCTTCTGCACCATGACAAAGTTGGTATGTTTCAGTATCATTGCATAACACCAAGGCTGCTACGTATACTGGATGATGGAAGCACGGCATAGATCCCACTTGCAATGTTGCTGTTGTGCCATGTGGGGTGACCGGTGTGACAGCTGGATAAGTTGGGTTAGTCCCTCAAGGGCCCTTCATCACTGTAACATACTGCATTTGTATAGTTACTAACGTGATTGCTGGTGCGCCCATTGTGCCTGCTGATCTGCGGCGACTTTGAGAACATCATTTGCGGTTACCGTTCAGGTTCAAAGAGCACCAAAACTCACGCGGCCCACCTATATATGGCACGTATGTATGACTAATGGCGCATATCTACTCTTTATCTGGCAACTTGACCTGCAGATTTCTGCAGCGGACAGGAGTGCACGCGCTACAAGAGCCAACAATTTGCTCACGCAGGGCTGAAAGGCCAACTATACTTACGCAGGATCCTTGTACTAAACCCATAACAACACATCAACGTAGCTCGCAGCCAGGATCCAGCACAGTGCTGGCCAGACCTGCACTGGAGGGCCTCTTCTTGGCAAACAGACGCAGCCTCGTGCTGTACCTAGCCCTCAGGAGAGCTCAAACCATACCGGCAGACTATTTGGCGTTGCTTGTGAGTGCGCAGATTGCAGCTGCTGGTCAATCCCGGCAGAAGTTCTGCTTGGTAACTAGGTGTAGTGCTGTTGCTGCCGATGGTGCTGCCAACCACTCATCTTCCTGCGAATGCTTCAAACTGTGAACCAAGGCAACATCCTGTCACTTCTGAATGCTTTTCGTGGCCGGAGAGCGTGCGCTGGCTGGTGCGGTTTCGTACTGTAGTATGGTCACCTGGAGTCGCACCTCAGCAAGCGCCACTGCGGACACGCTGTATTTGCTTTGATTCACCCGTTTTGCGCATATTTATGCATTCTATTGGATCTTCGGCTGCATCGACCTGGGGAGCACCCACCTTGCCCACCCACTGGGGCCTGGGGTTCTACTTGACACACCTGCTAGGTGAGTGTACCAGCAATCGGTCCACTGCAGCCCAGTTCACTGCGGCTGCCTGTGTTAGCTTGCAGCTTCCTGATTGAAGAGCGTCGCTACAATAAGCAGTGCCTGTCTTTGCAGGCTATGGGAGACAAATCTGCTGCTGCTGCTGCTGTTGCGCACCTGTATGTGCTGCTCGTTGCGTCTAGCCAGAATTCATGTTGCTTAACGTTGCCTCTACTGCTGCCGCTGCTGCTGCAGGCTAGCTGGCAGTGCCTGACCAAGCAGTGCTCTTCATACTGGCCCTCTCTGCCAACCACCAACCTGCGTCAGGAGAGCGCAACAAGAGGAAGGTGAGCGCAGCATGCTGCCAGCGCTTGCCACACAGGCACATACTGCAGGACCAGCCGCAAACACACAGTCACTTCTGCATCTTGTGTCAAGGAGAGCGTAGATAGCCACAGGTGTTGTTGTCCCCTTGCAGCACTGGCGCAGCTCTGCTGTTGGCAGAATGCTATGTGCACACCATCTGCCAGTGGTGTCTGTTACAGAATAATACGTCCTCAGGTGTGCAGCGTACACAGACACACATAGCCACGGTGCTGCTGCAAACACTGAACCTGTGGCCCTTGCAGGGTCCTTGGCAACACCCCCACCCACACTGCTTTCCTGCAGACGCACTGCATGATGCAGCGGCCATGTGACAGCCCCCCCGGGCTCTCTCTCTCTCTCTCTGCCACTCTCTCTTTCCTATCTCCTGTGCAACAACCCTCTGCTGCTGCTGCTGCTTTGGTTCGCGGCATATGCAGACTTGCATACTATGCTCCTGCCCTTCCTGAGTGCACTGCGTGCAGCCGCTCCTGCCCTGCAGCGTCTGAGTGATGTCAACGGCGCTCACTGTTGCAGCTCGAACGTATGGCGCCCTTCACCTGTCTGACGCTGCTGCTGCTGCTACCTACCCTGCAGGAGGGGCAAAGCAAGTGGCCACACTCCGTGCCACCAACACGGCAATGGATCCCCTTGATGATTTGGGCGTACTTGTTCTGACGTGGGAGGAGCCAACTGCTGCGGGGTCATGGACAGGCATGGGGGTGGGCGCTGCTGCTATGAAATCAGCACTATGATACAAAGCATGCACGGCTGCATGCTGCCACAGGCGTTCAGCGCTGTGGCCGCTACAGCTGAGACAGCGCAGCCCTGGTGCAGCATATGTCGCCATCATGGCATGATGCCCGCATGGTTTCTACTACACCTGCGCCCGGCCCAGCATTTACACACACAAACTGCAGCGAGCAAGATCACCTGCACTGCACTGCTCTCTTCACTGTTGACTCATCACGCTGACTCTGCGCTGCTGCTGCTGTTGCTGCTGCCGCCTGCAGAGGTTCCCCCTATACATCAACGTTGCAGCCACTGAGGCTTACAACAGGCTCGCAGCTGATCACGCACACCTAAATGCGAAGTATGACATGGAAGCTTCTGCCGGAAAATTCCTGCAGCAGTACATCCTCCGCACGGTACACAAGAAGCACGAGCTGGAAGATGAAAATCAGGTGGGAGGCTGAGGCAGCTGTGGCTGTGCGACTCTTTGCAGGCCTTCAGCAGCAACATCAGTGTGGAGCTGCTCTTCTTCACTTTCCTGTCATGCTGCACCTCATCCCATTCAATGCACCTGCTGGTGCTGCTGCTGCTGCTGCTGCTGCTGGCGCTGCTGCTGCTGCTGCTGCTGGTGCTGATGCTGGTGCCACACCAATGTGCTGCTGGTCGTTGTCCTGTCACCGAGCCTCACACTGCACTGCCGCCGCTTGCTGCCATGCTGCTGCGCTGCAGGCACTGACCGCTGAGGTTTCCACCCTCAAAGAAGCCAAGGCCGACCAGGACGCGGTCACTGCCAGCCTGCAGGCACTGCTCGCTGCAAGTGAGGCTCAGGTTGCCACGCTTGAGGCCACTGCCCTGGCGGTCGCTGCCGACAGCGAGAGCCAGATGCGTAAGATGCAGGACGCCTACGAGGTAAGCACTGGCAGGGAGCTGCAGCTGCTGCTGCTCTGGGTTTGCTGCAATTGTCGGGTGCTTGATTCTTTGCAGTCTAGGTACGTGCAGATCAGTTACTGCCATGCGTATGCTAGAAGCCACTCAGCCTACTTACCGCATTACAGGCCAATCGAGCTGTGCCGCACAGTGTATGCATTAATACACACTAGATGCCAAGTCAGGCCGCCACAATTTGCACGTCGTTCAGCAACAATACAATGTTCTCAGTGCTGCCTGCCATTCTGCTGCCCCACAGGCTTTCTGCATGTGCAGGCCAGCAGCAGCAGCATGGTCCTGCTCTTCTTGTCCTGGCGCTAACATGATCAGTCCTCACGTCACTTACCTGTCATGCTGCAGCTCATCCCATTCATTGCACCTGTCGCTGCTGCTGCTGCACAGCGCTGGTGCCACATGGTCCTGGTCTGCTTTTCCTGGCGCTAACTTGAGCACTGCTTTTCGTGCCACTTTCCTGGCATGCTGTACCTCAACTCCTTTGCTGCATCTGCTGCTGGTGCTGCCACATCAGTGTGGAGCTGCTCTTCTTGTCCTGGCGCTAACTTCAGCACTGCTCGCGCCACTTTCCTGTCATGCTGCAACTCATCCCATTCAATGCATCTGCTGCTGCTGCTGCTGCTGCTGGTGCTGATGCTGATGCCACACCAATGTGCTGCTGGCCGTTGTCCTGCCACTGAGCCTCACACTGCACTGCCGCTGCTTGCTGCCATGCTGCTGCCCTGCAGGCAATGACCGCTGAGGTTGATGCCCTGAAGAGCACCAATGCCGACCAAGCCGCCAAGATTGCCACGCTCACCAACACCAACGTGGCCATTGCTGCCGACAGCAAGACGCATATGCGTGACATGCAGGCCGCCTACGAGGTAAGCACTGGCAGGGTGCTGCAGCTGCTGCTGCTCTAGGTTAGCCTTGATTGTCGGGTGCTGGATTCTCTGCAGCTTAAGCACATGCAGATAAGTTACTGCCATGCGTATGCTAGAAGCCACTCAGCCTACTTGCCGTCTCACATGCCAATTGAGCTGTGCTGTATGTGTTGACAACACACACTGGATGCCAAGTCAGGCCCCGCACAGCTTGCTTTACACGGTGTCCAGCAATCATACAACTGCCCCCAGAGCCGCGTTGGTTTCGTCGGTTGCATTGTTAATGGCCTCAAGTCACCCTCCCTGACGTAGTATCCCTGCTGCTGCTGCTGCTGCTGCTGGATTGCAGGAAGTGCAGCGCAAGTATGGCGCGCTGCTAGGCACAGCTGACCACCTGTCCACCAAGGTCGGCTCCCTCGAGCGCACAGTCACATCGCACGAGGCCACTATTGCTCGCTACCAGGCAAGCGATGCCGAGTACCAGGCAACCATTGCCAGCCTTAAGGCACAGCCACGGCAACAGCAGGCATCCAGACAGACGAGCTCATCAAGCCTGCCATGGCAACAGCAGGCATCCAGACAGACGACCCTGCCAAGCCTGCCATGGCAACAGCAGGCATCCAGACAGACGACCCCGTCAAGCCTGCCATGGCAACAGCAGGCATCCAGACCGACAACGAGGGCAGCGCAGCACCCGCGCAGTGGCGCGCAACTGACATCCCGGCAGTCAGGGCTACACCAGCCACAACATCTGCGCTGCAGTTTGGTGAGCTCATCCCTGCAGTGGCTGTGCAGTGCCCCGCAGCAGCAGCAGCAGCAGCAGCAGGCACCGCTGCTGTCACAGCAACGGAGGAGCTGCATGCAACAGCAGCGCCTGGTGGCGACGACTTGGACAGTTTCTGCGACCGCTTCAACGACCCGGACTTGTGCTTAGCACTGTCCTGCAGCGCCAGCCCAGATGCCTGGCCTGTTAACATCGTGAGGCCTGATGCTGCCTTTGCAGCAGTAGCGCAGTCGCGAGACCAGCTTTGCTGCGATCCTGCTGACTGTGCAGCACCCAACCAGCAGGTGCAGGGCAGCCCTGCTGAGCTGCCAATGCAGGGCAGCAGCAGCAGCAGGGCCAGCAGCAAGCTGAACGCTGCTGCTGTGCCTTTTGTCATGCCTCAGCTGAGCAGCAGCATCAGGGCCAGCAGCAGCAAGCTGAATGCTGCTGCCGCGCCATTTACGATGCCTCGTCTGAGCAGCAGCAGCAGCAGCAGCATCAAGCCCAGCAGCAACCCAGGTCCTGCTGCTGACTGTGTGAAGCTGCTCCAGCAGAACAGCTGGAGCAGCAGCGAGGGCAGCATAGCCGCTGATGAGGCAGGGCTGCTGCTGCAGGGAGCCCTTAGGTTCAGCACCAGCAGCAGTGACAGCGACAGCAGCAGTTGCTTTGGTGCCGCACCCGGTGGCAGCAGCAGCGGTGGCAGTGTCAGCAGCATGGGTGGTGACGCTCAGCGTGATCAGGGTGAGGTGCGTGACGCGCAGTTTGAGGGCTTTGTTGCGATTGGTTACTGTGGAGCTGTTCGCAAATCGTATGCGCAGCCAGCAGGCTAGGATGTGGATAGTGACTCGGATTTTCTGGATTTTTTGATAGATTACCTGCAGGGTGTGTGATAACCTCTGGCTATGGTGCAGGGCCAAAGTTTGTGTGGTGAGGCGCCACGCGTGTCAGGGCTGCATATGCCGCACATTGTTTCTAAACAACCGGCCCTGCGGCTGGTGCTGGCAGCATGATGTTTGAGGGCAGGGCGGGTTGGCTGGCAGCTGGGACTTGGCTGGTGATGTTCTGGGTGTGATGGATGTGTGGCAACAATGTATGAGCGGGGTTTGATGGTGCCTGCTGTGATGCAGGGCCGTGCAGGGTGATGGCTGCGTGCACAAGGAACATCATGATGTGCACGGCAGAACCTTAAAAAGGGCGGGAACGGGGTGGAGCTGTAGCAGCCACTATCATAGGGGTCACAGGAAGGGGTGTTTTGTCTTTCCGAGTAGCGGTTGCACAAGGAGTGTGGCAGGGAATGTGTTGCAGGATGGAAATGCTGGGGACATAGCATAGAACGGTTATGGCTTGTTTTGTTATCTGCAGCTGCAACTTGGCTGCCGCATAGTGGCGCCTGCAGCATACAGTACAAGAGGTTGCACTGGGGTACTCTATGCAGGCTGTTCTGCTACAACCTTTTGTCATATGGAGCACACAACGTGGCTGTGCGAGCGCTCTAGCGTCCTGTTTGGAGGGATGTGATACCACAAAGTGGTTGCACTGGGGTACAGTATGCAGGCTAATTGGTCACACCTTTCATTGCAGCAGTGGCAATTGTGGGGGTGCGGATTACTGGTTCATTGTCACCATCCTTTCGTGCGTCAGGTCCCAAACGTGGCTGTGAGAGCGCTCTAGCGTCCTGTGTTCGAGCCATGTGATACCACAGCAGCTGGCCTCCACATGGACCGGTGAATCTTTTGGGAACATTCAATGGCACGCGTGATGTGTGTATGATATGAAGCACCATCATGTTTCATGTGTCTTGGATATGCTTTGACTGAGCAGCTCTGCAGCAACAGCAGATCAATGACTCAACTTCATCAGTCATTTCTCCCGTATGTCAAAAGTGCTGCAAAAGCACCAGCAGCCGATCTGACGCGACAACTTGATAGGGTGGGCGATGTGTGATACATGCTGGTGGCGTATTGGCGGCGACAGCCAGGATTACTGGATTTCATCTGGGTCTGGTTGACTAACAGTTGGTGCAGCACTGATGCTAGTGTCAGCACATGCTTAAAAGAAATAGATGGTATGTTCAAACCTGCTAGATGGTGGAAGGAACACTCTAAAGGAGCACTTGCTATCAGCAGTCTGTGCACACATCGTGCGGCTGTCGCGTGATATGATTTGCCTGTATTTTTACAGCAACACCTAAAGCAATCAAAGTAGCGGATGGGAATGCGTGTGGACTGATGGGTACTGCTTGATCTCTGTTGCAGCTCTCCCACCATATGACTGATAGTGAGCAGTGCTGCGCCAACCTGCTGTGAGAATTGATTCGCCTGTATTTGTCACTGCAACGCTGAAGCAGTAGAAGCAGCGGCCAGCAATGTGTGTGGAGTGATGGGCTGCTGCGTGATCTCTGTTACAGCTCTCCCACCATATGACTCATCAGTGATCAGTGACTGATAGTGCGCACTGCTTGCGAATGTGTTGGAAGCCGCTTAGCAAGTCCAGCGAGTGTGCTGCTTGCATGCTTGGCCACGTGACTTGAGGGATGTATGCTGTAGCTTTTAGACTGCGTCATTTGAACATCGGTCGCGTATGTTTTCGAAGATGATTGTGACAGCTGAATCATTCAGCATGATAATGCGTGTTATCAGTGGGTTTGGAGATCTGAGTATGTATACCAGCAGTTGTGTGTAAGAGTTGGCGGCTGATTTATTTGTACCACTGCTAGGCTGCTAGGCTGACAACAATCTGCAAAAAAAGGGTGATGTGTTGACTCTAATTGATCGTCTACTGTTGGATATGTTTAGCTTCTTGGACGCGAGATGCTGCTGGGAGTTGTTTTTGCATGTTAGCAGGTGTTGTGTTGTTGGGGCTCTTTGCATCTTTACAGCCACTGGCAGCTACAGGGCGCAATATTGTGGATCCCTTGCGCCAGCTGAGCAGCAGCAACAGACATGCTGCACAATGCGCTGCTGCTGTATCAGCCGTCGCCAGTTGCTGTGTGCAAGCCAGTGGCTGTGAGCCAGGGCTGGCGTGCGATTGACAGCTGTGCATTCCGCCATTGATCATCCCGCTTGTTGACAGCTGTGCATCCTGCAAGTTTCACTGGAACTATCTGCAATGGATACACTATTGCAGACTATGTAGTCCCGCTGGGTTGCGAGCGTCCTACTTTGTATGATGCCTCCAGAGTCTCAGACTCTGCATGCATGCTTGCCTATGCAATCGCATTTGCAAGACTGGTAGGCGGTCCGACTCTGTGACGCCAGGGCACCACGGTCAGCGTGGTGTGCTAGCGGGCACTGTCACCAACGACAGGAGTCGCGTACTGCGCTACCAACCAGTCATACTACTAGCTTGCAGTACAGTCAAACTTGTGGGTGCTGCAGGCAGCTGCCGTCATGACAGGCGTTACCGTTGGACATGGCATGTGTGTGGGATGTGCTCATACTAGAGTGTGTGTCAGCGTTAGATTGAGGTCTGGCTGCTGGTGGTTAGTTTGCGATCACCTTGGCATATGATATCATGTAGCATTGTCGGTGCTTGGGTAGCTCGAGGTTTGTGGTTTAATGTGGTGATCGGTTTCACGCTGGTACATTTAGAGCCTTGGGGCTTGTAACACAATTGCTGCTGCTTCAAGGATACTGGCACGCCAGCGCTAGCTTCCCAGCTCGCCATCAGCTGATACAGGGCTGCCCTGCAGCGGCTTTTTGAACCGTGGCATGGACACAGCGCCTGGCACAACTGCCAGTGTCTGCTGCTGATCAGCCAGCAAAGGAAGAACAGGCAGCAGCGCACGCTGTGCACTGAGCCTCAGTGTCACACTGTACCGCTACATTCTTCAAGAAGTGTGACACTGTACGCCGTACGGTACGGTACAACTTGGTGTAGAACAACTTGTTGAACATTCTGCCCACGGCCCTCAGGAGTCCAGTGTGATTGATCAGGCGCCGCCGCAGGCTGCAGCACAGAAGCATTTCACAGTTGTACCAGGTTGTACACAATATTGACAGCAAGCTGAACAGAGCAGAGAGCTGTACCGTCTAGTGGCCCGGCCTGGTGGGTGCGGGCCCCGCAGTATCAGATGATGCCTCCACTTTTAACTTTGTTGTCATTGACATGGCAGTCATAGCGCTGCTGCTTTTTGCTTTTTTGTCATTGATCAGGCTGATCACAACACCGACTACAACAGTAGCAGCTGCAGTTCACACGAACATTCATTGAGTTACAAGCCCCAAACCCCCTAAAAATTCCGGCATAAAACCCAGAAACACATGAGATCACACACCATGCACCACTACAGCTACATACTATGCGCACAGGGCAGGCAGTGCTCTGCGTACGTGACCATGCCATGGGCTAAGAGAGCGCTTGTCGAAGACACCGAAACAACTGCAGCACTGTGCCATCGCTGCCCTGAAGAGCCCAGTTCCCATCAGCTAAACATCTCAGGTCAATGCTGAGTTGAAGCACAACAGTACGGACCGCCACCAACCGTCAAACTATCGAGCATCATGCCGCAACCAAAACTTTGATAATGCCCAAAACTGATGCTGCGGTATCGTGCCAATTGCAGTGATATCCTGATGAGGCAGAGCAATGCAGAACAGCGCACCAGCACACCAGCACTAGTGCATGCAGCCTGCTGCAGCATGCGATAACAAATGGCACAATGTGTAACTGCATGCGATGCATTCAAATGTGAAACAGCTGCACCCAGAACTCCTGCGGCCGAAGCCATGACCTCCCATCACAAACGGACAATTGCATGTCCTACCAGCACAACAACCATAGCTCTTTGACATGTTGGTGACACCATCGCTGAGTCAAGATTGCTGTCAACAGCCAGCACAACGTGTAACAACCCTGCATCGATACTGCACCAAGCACGCGCTTCACAATGATTTGCCTGAAGGGCTCTGACTAGCCAGTCGGGCAATTGGCCGCTGCTGACGACCTGCCCATTTTGTTCATTGGCAGCCAGCAACAGCTGCTGAAGTGATTCACTGCTGAGCTGCTTTGCAGCAGACAACTCACAGATCACAGCGATGTAACGCGCTGCAGCTGGGCCCTTGCTGACAGCTGCTTGCAGCAGCTCAAACACTGCATTGCTGCCCATCTGCTTGAAAGCTGGCAAAGACCTCATCCAAGCACACTCCTTACTGCCATGCTTTATGGTGGTTAGAACCAGCTTTGCCACAGTGTCCGCCGTGATCTGTTGAGCTGCTGGCAGCTCACAAAGTGCTGCTGCCCAGTAATCTTTGCCCCGCTCTGCTGCACTAAGAATGAGCGCTGCAACTTTGGTGGCGGTGAACTGCGCTGCTGCTGGCGCACGGAACAACATCCATGTATAGCTGTCAGGGCCCCGCTGCTCAGCTGCTGCCACCAATCGTTCCAAACTGCTCAGGCTGAGCAGCTGAGCCAATTCAAAGCGGAACAACCGTGTCCATGTCATCTCATCATCATGCTCAATAGCCACTTCAAGCAGATGTGTGACTGAGCTGGGGCTCAGCTGGTGTACGGGCTGCATACGCAACAATTTCAACCTGTTTACGCTGGTGCCCTTCCTGATGGCTGTCTCTAGCAGCTGTGCCCACATGTCACCATCAAACTGCCGCGCGGCTGGCAGCTGTAACAGGCGACCTGTCATCGAAGTGGTGTCCTTCGCCACAGCTGCTTGCAGCAGCTGCAGCACATCATCACTGCGCAGCTGCTGTGCTGCTGGCACCGCACATAACGGCTCCACATCGCACTTGTATTCCACTGCTGCCTGCAGCAGCTGCACTGTTGCCTCAGCACTGAGCTGGTGCGCTATGCTGGATTCATGGCTGCCCAGTAGCCATGTCAGGCTGAAGCTGTCGCGCTCTTTTATCAGGTGCAGGATCACGCTCTGATGCGCGCGCGTGTCAACCTCCTGCAGCAGTGCTGGCGTGGATGCCATGTGATGGACTGCACCTGTGTGCTGGCGCGTTACAGCTGTCACCACAAGCCTGCTTACTGCCGCTGCGCCCTTTGTCGTGTCTTCAAAGAGGCTCTGGTCGTGCTCGTATATCTTCTGAACCAAGAATTCTGGTGCTTTTGCTGCCACATCTGGGTCGCTGCAGTTAATGGCCAGCTGCAGCGATCCAAACACATCATCTTGTGCGGCAAGCCTAGCCAGGCTACTGCTGGGTTTAGGGCTCTCCCGCAGCGCCTTTTGCAGGTCCTGAGTGGCAGCAACAGCAGCATTGTGCATGGGATTGGTGATGCTATAAGAGCGACGAGCATGCGAACCAATGTGTTGCAGAACTGGAGCGCAGCAAGCAGTGACAGCTGTCAGCATGTTGACAAGAACGCCGCCGCCGCAGGACAATCAAGCCTCCGCCGAACATGCATTTCAGCTGCTGTAGCAAAGGAACTGCTGGTGATGTTATGCACATACTGAGCTGCTGTTGGACAGCAGTGCAAAAGCAATGCCTGGGATGTCTGTCCGCGTCCCCAGCTGCCGCTGCCGCTGCACCTGGACGTGCACCCACACTTCACCCCCCTGCACCATCTTGTTGGCTGCTGCTTTCAGCTGTGAGAACGAGACTCGTATGCCTTCTCTCGCCAATTGCTTTGCTAGTGGCAATGGCAGATTTGGGACACGTAGAAGCTGCTCTGCTGCTAAGCTGGAGGCTGCTGACAGAACTGGCGTTGCTGAGGGTGTCACTTGGAGCAGCCATGCAACTGCCTGCACGGGCTGCTGCGGAGAAGAGGGCGCAGTGTTAGCTACAGCTGCTGCTGTGCCTGCTGCTCGCAAAGCATCCACCAGCAGAATAGCTGCATCCCTGGTAGTGGCTGAGATGGATGCCTCCTTGTACTGCTTGCTGCTTGCTGCAAGACAGGCAAGGCCCTGCAGCCCTAGCTGCTTGCTGCAGTAGGATAATACGTCACATAGATGCGTCTCTTCAGCATCCTCTGGTGCTTCAACAGTGTCAGGTGCTGCAGGTGACTGTTGACAGTTCATCGGTGCCTGCACAGCAGCGGAGGCTGGGTGGGACAAGCAGGCGTTGCCATACTATGTCCTAGCATGGCGCCTTGTAGGCCTGCACAGGCATCTCGGCGTTATCCTCGTAACGTCGTATCCATGGTTATATGCTGCAGAGAGTCTCCGGCAGCAGTTTGTGGGGTTTCCGTCAGGGTCTGGGTGCACTCACCGCACTACATGCCCGCGGCTATGCCCAGCGCACGACCCGTGGTACGTGCTATTTTGCCAGATGGTTTGCCAGATTCAGTGCCGCCGCTCATGTGATTCTGATCATGATCACCATCACCATCTCAGATACAACGGTTACATCGCCACTCCCGGCGTGGCATTTCACCTGACGAACGTCGTGCCGCCCGCCAGAGGCTCTGATGATGCAGCATGCACCGCAGGCCAGAGATATGCCGCATCACTGATGACATGCAGTACTGCACGCATTCAGTGCACGCACTCATCACCATCTCAGATATATCTAGTAGTGTATGTGACAATATTGTTAAGCAGCGGAGAGTTGGATGACACCAATGCAATCAAGCCAGCCAGAGCACGCATATCTGCCACACAAGTTCGGAACTTGACAATGCAATCGTACAACAGACGCCATCTCAGACAGTGTATGGCACAACGCCCGCCGGCTGGGGACCTCATCATCATCAAATTACCAGATCAAGCCATAGCATCAACGGCTGGGGACCTGTAGTGTGCTGTTTCAACCTGAAAGAGTCAACAAACGTAGCCTACTCCTGGGGACTGTACCACCGCAAGAATAGCAGAACCTGGCGCATATCGTCACAAACACAACATTTCACTGTGACCAGGCAGAGGGTGCTCCTGACACTGCAAACAGCGCCGCTGTTTGGCAAACAATACAATGTCACAATCACTGGGCGAATGAATCTGATTCTGCTAGGAACAGATATGGCCCCACATGCAGCACTGCTGTACACACGGCAGGACACAACCCTGGCAGGGTGCAACTAGGCTGCAGGAACGATTCAAAACATGATAGTGCAGACAAAACAAGATATGCAAGTCAAACAAAGCATGAAAGAATACAGTGTGGATGACTGGCAACGTACGTGCTCACTGTCATGTGCAAGTACCCTGTGCTGAGACAGGATTGTGCACTGCATGCTGAGCACAACAATGGACATGGCATTGCGTCGAGATGTCTGGCAACCAACTACAGACAGTCTTGCTGGCTATTTCACATGTAACGCACAGCAGCTTGGCAGTGACCAACAGAAACTGCACCCTAATGGAAAATAATGACACACACTGCATACGTCAGAACCACGCACACACCCCACATCCACAATGTTCTGAAATGCAGAACTCATGCACAAGCGCTGATTTCAAGGGCGCACATCCGCCGCATCAGCTGTTACAACTACATACAAAAGGAAATGCCGCTCTCATGCCAACAGTTGGCAACCTGTGCCAGTACTGACATGCCTCTGTCAATGCTGCATCCTGCTAGGAAACTCATGGTCAGTTTTCCGATGCTAAACAACTCCACAGTGTAGCGTCGCTGCAGGACTCACAACCACTGCGGCTGTTGCATCAGCACACACTGGCTGTGAAGCATCATTGGTTGAAAAGCAACCATCGCAGCGCAGCTGCAGTCCCTGCAGGTTTGCTTGCAGACCCCACATCTTGCAACGCTCCTTCAGAGCATCTAGCCGCATCCTCATAACCTCTGCTGCTGCCGGAACGTGCCACAGCCTCTGAAAGACACGCATCTTACAGGAGGTGTGCAGGTTGTCTTCAGCTGCCTGCAAGAGCTGCTGCGCCTGCTCTGTGCTGATACGCGCTGCAGCTGGCAGCTTGCTGAGGTTAGCAACGTGATCAAGCGCCGAGCTGCCTTGCAGGACAGCTGCACGCAGCAGCTTGGCTACTGCGCTGCTACTCAGCTGAAGCGCTCCCGGTGTGCAGTACAGCCGCCACACGTACACTGACTCGCTCTGCTTGATAGCAGCTTCCAGAAGCTGCGTCACCATGTCTGTTGTAAGCTCCTTTGCTGCTGGTAGCGTCAACAGGCACGTCGTGTACGTTCCGTTCAACTGCTGCAGCGTGAGCTCTGCGAGCCGCGCAACTGTGCCAGCGTCAAGCAGCTGCACTGCCGGCAGGGCGTCAAACAAGTGCCCTGCGCTCTTGTGGCAGTTATGCTTCCAAGCTGCCTCGAGCAGCTCTGCTACAGCATCAGCACTCAACTGCTGGGCAGCTGGCAGCTGGCACAGCTGGTCTATTGCTTCGCAGCTGTCTTTGGCTATAGCTGCTCGCAGGAGCTGCACTACTGCCTCACTGCTGAGCTGCTGCACTGATATTGGCTGCAGCTTGCCCAGCAGTGCATTTACAGATGTGATGTCACTTGCCCGAATCAGCTGCTCCAGAACCTTCTGCAGTGTGGCAGCATCAATCAGCTGCAGGATGGCTGGCTGGCCTGCCATGTGGAGCAGTGCTGACTGATGCTGCCGCACTGCTGCTGTCAAAAGCAGCCTGCGCACTACTCCTGCTGCACTGCTGCTGGCTGCTCCGTCTAGAAGCCCAAGTGAGTCCAGCTGCCTGGCAGCTGCTAGAGCTGTGTTGCTGCTGCTGCTGTTCATGGCCAGCTGCAGAAGGCCTGGCACATCTGCTTTGGACAGCTGTTCTGCTGTGTGTGCACGTGCTGACTTCCGTTTCCATAACTTGTTCCAGTACCTGGGAGCAGAATGCAGCACAATGCAAGTATGGTGGCCAGGACTGTCACAGTGACATTGCATGGCCAGACAGGATTGGCTATCTTGGCAGCACACATGAAGGACTCCAAAAGGTGCATTCTTCAGGCACACACGGAGCACCAAGCTTGCATTTGCAATGCATCGTCAGCTGGACACTACTGCTGCGGTGGCATGCTATGCTTACCTTGTCTCCTCAACGGGTGGGGCCTTGCCGCAGCAGAACTCCACCACTGCTGTGGGTACGTCTGTCACGACACCTAGTTGCTGCTGTGCTGCCATCCACACCTCCACCCCGGACACCATGCTGTTGGCTGCTGCCTGCAGCTGGGCAAACGAGACACGCAGCCCAGCCTTCACAAACTGCTTTGCCACTCCTAGGGGCACACTCGGCAAGCGCAGCAGCTGCTCTGCTGTTGTTGCAGCTGTTGCGGCCTTGGGTGCCACATGCAGCAGCCATGCTGCTGCCCGTACGTGCTGCTGCTCCTTCTCGCATGCCGCTGAGTCCGCTGCATTTGATGTGCAGCCCTCTTTGGCTGCTGCGTTGACTGCATGGACCAGCAGGAGTGCAGCATCGCTGGTAGCTGTCTGAAGGCATGCTTTCTTCAACTGCTTGCTGCTGGCTGCGAGGCATGCCAGGCCCTGCAGTCCTAGATGACTGCTGCAGTAGTTGACTACATCTTGCAGGCCTGTTGATGTCTCCTCTGAGGGTGTTGCAAGGTGAGGAGCTGCTGCTGGGATCCTCTGGCTGTTGACCAGGACCGGGGTGTTTGTCGACGCAGTTCGTGACACGCTTGAGCATGGTATCAAACGGTGTATGGTATCGAACTTGACAAGCATCCTCAAAGAGCCGCTGCGCTGCTCGGACTGAGCAAAAGCAGCTCTCGAAGGGTGCTGGTCTCGCCAGCTCGTTTACGTGTGCTGTAGTGACCTAAGCTTCTAAGTCTGCATAATTAGACCAAAAGCTTGTGTATCGTGAAAGCAGAACGCACACCATTCACTTTACGCTTGCATACAACTACTAGGGTTGTGGGTTGACATCACCTTGTGGCTGACAGTGACAGTGCTGCCTATCACGTCAGAAGTTTGGCAGCTGAATTGTCAAGCAAGATCCAATCGTCCGGATTTCATGCAGTCAAGCTTCAGCAGTGAGCTACGCCAGCTCTTGCAGGTACAACACGTGCCTGTATGCGTGTACAGGCCTGCACTTGATGATTCGATTGTTTGTACGCTACTTTGGTTTTGTCTTGAAACGTATGAGCTTCCAAGCGAGTGATTTGCGATCCATGTTACCATTTCAAACCTGCTTGCTGCACCGGGTGAACGTTGTGCACCTGCAAACGCAGTCAAAATGACGAATGTGAAAACGCGTTGAAAATTATATCTAAGTGTTGATGACGAGCCACCGCAAGCTTGAGAAGTAAAAGCCAATCACGCTCATTTGGGAGCTTTGGGAAGCTGCCAATATCCGCGATTAAGAGCAAGTTTCAGCCCATGTGAGTGTGCTACAACATGCTGCTGCCATGCAGTGCATACGTTCTACTTGTTGTCTGGAGCACGTCTGCAGCTGCTGATGCTGCTGCTGCTGGCTTTGTTTGCATTTGACATTAACCTGATCGGCAATACTGTTCACCTTTGCATGCAGGTGGACCATCTGCAGCACAGGGATCAGCCGCTGCCCAGCACTACAGCACTGACAGCAGCGTGGCAGCATGTTCGGCATAAGCACGCCTGAAGGCGATGAAGTTCTAGCAATACTACTGCAGCAGCCTAGCTTTGTCAGAGAACAGCAGGCAGTGCTGCAGCTGCTGCAGGCATCCAAGGCGGTGCGCGCAGCAGTAGCAGCACATTGCGGAAACAGTCTGCAGCTCAGTGTCTGTCGTGGGCGCAACGCGTTGCAGCAGTTTGTGCAGTTCTGGCTGCCGCAGCATGCTGGTCTGCTGCAGCAGCTAGAGCTGCAGCAAGCAACACACCGGCACGGCATTGACTGGACAGCAGCAGCAAGGCAGGCGCTATCTTCAGCGCAGCTGCAGTCCTTTGCGTTGAGTGGCACATATGTTACAGCCAACATACTGCAGATCCTACCAGCGGCGCATCTCACACAGCTGAGCTATGTTACACATAACCCGACACACCGTAACATGGCAGCAGCAGCAGGCTTAACAGCTCTCCGCAGCCTACAGATCACTTTTAACGAGCAAGACACGCGCACGCAGGACTCAAAAGCATTAGCACATTTGGCAGCAGGCTTGCAGCAGCTGACACAGCTGCGCATTGGGCCTATTTCGCCACGTGGTCTGCAGTATGTACCTCCAAACGTGGCACAGCTGCATGCAACGCTAGGGTTTGACGGCAAGCCGCAGATGCTGAGGCAGCTTGCAGGATGGATCAAGCAGCGTGGCAGCATTGTAAGGAGCATGGTGTGGATTGAAGCAAGTCCGAGGGGCTATAGCCCTACAGCCATGCAGCAATGGCGCGCAGCATTGCAGGAGGTGGCAGATGCACTCGCAGCAGCAGCGAAAGCCGCGCCCGCAGCAGGAGACACAGCAGCGCGCGGTCATTCAGCAGCGCTAGTAGCAGCAGCGGGCGCTGGAGAGGAGGTCACGCGGTCATCATCAGCGGCAGCCGCAGCAGCAACAGCTGTAGGGACATGTACACGCCGGCAATTGCAGCTGCTGTCATTCAGCGTACCGCTGGCGGAAAGCTACGGTTGCAGCAGCATCACTACTGTTCTGCAGCAGCTGCCAGCGAGCACACTGATGCAGCTGCAGTGCAGCATCGACTGGAGCAGCAGTGCTGACGTAGCTGCACTGTGTCAGCTGACCGCGCTACGCAGAGTGCACGTTGTCAATGACAGAGCAATGCCAGATGCTGCTCTGGCATCGCTGAGCAGCTTGCGGCAGCTGGTATCTCTGCAGCTGCAGTCGGTCAAGCCAGCGCATTTGCAGGAGCTGCCACCATGGCTACAGCAGCTGGATGTAGCACACATAAACCCAGCTGTGACCAGTAGGCAACAGCAGGTGCTTCGGCTGCAGCTGGGGCACTTGACAGGTATGACAGCACTGCGCTTAGGCGCCCGGCCTTCCTACTCGCAGGGCGGCTATGAAAGCGCAAGACACTGCGATATCATCACAGCTGAATCGCAGCTGCCACCAAACTTGCAGGAGTTGTCATGGCCAGATTGCAGCAGCACAGAGCCGCTGCTGCACCTGCAGCAGCTGCAGCGGCTACAGCTGCACCGCATTGAGCAGCAGTTAGATGCAGCTCAGCTGCTGCAGCTGTGCGACATCAGCAGCTTGACAGAGCTGCAGCTCGGCTACGGCAGAGCCGAATCGATAGCCGCATCAGCAGCGGCAACGTGGCAGCGGCTGCCATCGCTGCGTGCACTATCGCTGTACTGCTCTAGCGGGGATGCATGTCCGACTGCTCGCAGTGTGCAAGCAGATGTAGTACAGCAGGTCAGATCTTTACAGGGGCTTACGCGGTTGGAGATTGCAAACCAGCATATTGACAAGTTTCCCTCGCTGGTGAACGTAACACCTGCGCAGCTTGGAGCTGCGCTGCTGCCGCTGACAGCATTGCAGCAGCTACGCATTGAAGGCATCTGCTTGGCGCTGCCACCTCTGAAGCGAAACAGCAGCTTCACCTGGTGCCAGCCACCTGAAGGCGTTATGGAGCTACTAGATGCTGTTGGTGCGCTGGAGCCAGGGCTTCAGAAGTTGCGTATCAAGCTTGACATGAGCATTCTCAAAGAGGATGTTGGGCGCATCTGTAGCCAGCAGCAGCGGCTGCAGAGGCAGCTTGTTGTGTTCAATGTGCAGCTTGATGAGCTTGTGCTGGCCAAGGGGTGTTTTAAGGCGTGGGATGAGTAGGCATGAGCAAGCACTCTGCATGGTGGCTAGCACATGCTCCTGTGTGCAATGACGAGTAGGGGGTGTAGAGCCGCATCTGGCACGTACTTGGCAAGCATGCAAGCATCGCCATTTGCTACATGTGTGTTGTTGATATGTACATTGCGCAGTGCACTGCAACGGGACGTTTGTTGAGGAAAGCCGCCAGAGCAATCATCAATGATTGTGCAGGCGGTGGACGTTGCAGGATAGATGTAGGTTGGCCAATTGAAAGGTACGGCTGGCCGCTCAAACGCCGGGGATGTGTCGCCAACTTGGCGTTTTGCAAAATATAGGCATATGCACTGTGCATGCGGCTGTGTTGGTATGGCTGATCAGCTGTGTATCTGACCAGCGGCACGTGGTGGCATGGCTCAGCTGACGGTCAGCAGAACAGCAACACAGCTTTTCTGCTAGCGCTTGGCCTAGCAGGGCCTACATCTCTGGCACACTGCACAACAGGCTGCTGAGGCATATGCATTCACCACACGTGTCGTGCATGTCCAAACTTTTTGCTGGTAATCTGCTTGCTTCGCGAGTAGCCACAGGCTGTGTGTGTGCTCTGAGAGCCATCATGGAGGGTGGTCGTGACATGTGTACAGAAGGCTTCGCTGCTCAAGGACACACAGGGCAGGCGCCTGTCAGCATGTGGTCCAGATCCGATTACACCGTCCACTGCTGCCATGCGCATGCATAGTTCACTTCTGCTCAGCTAAGCAACTCAAATGAAAAGAGTCAACACTAAAGATTTGATGCACAACCAAAAAGACTGCGCCAACAGTCAGACCATTGAGCATGCTGCAACCCAGACCTTGGCGCATGCATTGGCAATGCCAGGTGCAACGCTATCGTGCCAGTTGTAGTGCTCTTCTGATGAGGCAGACGTTGGTCTGGTCCCAGCACAGCAGCACTTGTAGTGCACGCCGCATGCTACAGAATGCCTTCCCCATCATCATCATACTACTACTACCCATTCAAGCCACAGCATCAACGCCATCATCACCGCGCCCCCCTTGAAGCGGAAGAATCATTGAAGGGCCTTCAAAAGAAAAATACCTGCCTCTACTAGGAGAACAATGCCATGCTGAGCATGAAATGGACACCATGTGCCGCTGGCAAGCGGCCCTTCTAACCGTTCATGAAAAAAGAGAAAGACCACTTAAAAATGTGCCATGCATGAGACATCATTTAAAATGTAAAACCTGAAGCAACAGCAGCACCCGTAACTGCTGCAGCCCAAGTCATGACCTGCCATAAGAAAATGACTCTTGCATCGCGTCCCACCATGACAACAGACGTGCTGACTTGACAAGTTGGTGACACCATTGCTGAGTAAAGATTGCCGTCAACAGCCAGCACACCACAAACCTACACTAATAATAATAATCAATCCTTATAAGCCATACCTTTCGGCATCGGCAACCGCGCCTCACCCACTGGGGAGGCGGAAAGCAGACTGATTATTCTCTCTATTTTCGGTGTAAGGTAGACCACCCAGACCCTTACACCCCTTACTAGGCAGCATGTTGTAATCACCCCATACGGTGGACTGCATACCTAGCAAACAAATCTACACTATAAATATCGCACCAAGTACGCGCTTCAATAATGATCTGCCTGTAGCGTGCCTACTAGCCAGTTGGGCAATCGGCATAGCAAACCCGCTGTTGGCGTGCTGCCCATGTTGTTCATTGGCAGCCAGCAACAGCTGCTGAAGTGATTCACTGCTGAGCTGCTTTGCGGCAGGCAACTCACACATCACAGCAATGTAACGAACTGCTGCTGGGCCCCTGCTGACAGCTGCTTGCAGCAACTCAAACACTGCATCACTACTCATCTGCTGGAAAACTGGCAAGGACCGCAGCCAACCACCATCCTCAATTGAAGGGACTGCAATGATACCATTCTTTATGCCGTTTAGAACAAAGTCTGCCGCCATCTCTTGAGCAGCTGGCAGCTCAAAAAGTGTTTCTGCCCACCACTCTTTGTCCCCCTCTAATCCATCAATCAGGAGCACGTCAAGTTCAGTGGGGGTGAGCTGTCCTACTGCTGGCACACGGAGCAGTCTCCATGAGTAGGTGTCAGGGCTGCGCTGCAAAGCTGCTGCCAGCACTCGTTTCAAACTGCTCAGGCTGAGCTGCCTAGCCGACTCAAGGTCGAGCAGCCCCACTAAAACTGACTCGTCATCATGCTCGATAGCCACTTCCAGCAGACGTGCGACTAAGCTGGGGCTCAGCTGCTGCTGTACTGCCTCCATGTCGAGTAAGACCATCGTGTTGGTGCCTGTCTTGATGGCTGTCTCTAGCAGCTGCGCACACATGCCACCATCAAACTGCTGCGCGCTTGGCAGCCTGAACAAGTAGATGGTATTGGCAACCGTTGGCGTCTTGTCCTTTGCAACAGCTGCTTGCAGCAGCTGCAGCAGCTCCTGGCTCTGCAGGCGCTGTGCTGCTGGCACCGCACATAATGGCTCCACATCGCACTTGTTCTCCACAGCTGCTTGCAGGAGCTGCACTGTTGCCTCAGCGCTGAGCTGCTGCGCTATGCTGGATTCATGGCTGCCCAGTAGCCATGTCAAGGCGGTGACGCCGTGCTCTTGTATCAGGTGCAGGAGCACGCTCTGATGCGCGCGCGTGTCAACCTCTTGCAGCACCGCTGGTGTGGATGCCATGTGATGGACTGCGGCTGAGTGCCGCCGTGTTGCAGCTGTCACCACAAGCCTGCTCACTGCCGCTGCGCCTATCGTCGTGTCTTCAATGAGGCTCTGGTCGTGCTCGTGCTGATATCTCGTCTTAATTAAGAACTTTGTTGCTGATGCTGCCACATCAGGGTTGCTGCAGTTCATGGACAGCTGCAGTGATCCAAACACATCATCATCTGCGGCCAGCGTAGCCAGGCTACTGCTGGGTTTGGGACTCCCCAGCAGCGCCTTTGGCAGGTCCTGAGTGGCAGCAACAGCAGCAAGGTGCACGGGTGGTCTTGTAAGAGCAGTGAGCATACAACTGATGATGTTGCAGAGCTGGAGCGCAGCATGCAGTGACAGCTACGTCAGCACAGTGACAACACAGCCTTTGCCATACATGCATTTCAGCTGCTATAGCAAGGAACCTGATGATGGTGTGATGCACTTACCGAGCCGCTGTTGGAGAGCAGTGCAAAAGCAATGCCTGGGATGTCTGTCCGTGTCCCCAGCTGCCGCTGCCGCTGCGCCTGGACGTGCACCCACACTTCAACCCCCTGCACCATCCTGTTGGCTGCTGCTTTCAGCTGAGAAAACGAGATTCGTATGCCTTCTCTCGCCAATTGCTTTGCTAATGGTAATGGCAGATTTGGGACACGTAGAAGCTGCTCTGCTGCTAAGCTGGAGGCTGCTGACAGAACTGGCGTTGCTGAGGGCGCCACATGCAGCACCCATGCAACTGCCTGCACGGGCTGCTGCGGAGAAGAGGGCGCAGTGTTAGCTACAGCTGCTGCTGTGCCTGCTGCTCGCAAAGCATCCACCAGCAGAATAGCTGCATCCCTGGCAGTGGCTGAGATGGATGCCTCCTTGTACTGCTGCTGCTTGTTGCCAGACAGGCGAGGCCCTGCAGCCCTAGCTGCTTGCTGCAGTACGCCAATACGTCACATAGATGCGTCTCTTCGATATCCTTTGGTGCGTCGACAGCGTCAGGTGCTGTAGGTGACTGTTGACAGTCCATCAGTGCCTGAAAAGCAGCTGCTGAGGCTGCGAATTACACAGCGCAAGCTGCACTATATATGTCGCATAAATGTATTGTGCATATCGACGCTGGGAGCTGAGAGGCAGTGCTGTTCTGTGATTCAAGGGCGTAGTGCCCTGTGGCAGTGCAATCCACAATGCCACGTCTGGTGTTCAAAACTGGGCAAGTCCAGCTGCATTTCACATGTTTCATGAAGGCACACGGCTAGGACTGTGGAGTACTTGTCCGCGGCATCTAACAAGCCCTAGTCATTCAAAGGCGTTCAAATTCACAAGCAGTGATCGTCTATTCATGTTGGTTATTAGCAGTGCTCAAACAACAGCAGATTATGTCTGCATCGCACCGTCGGATCCGGCGTGCAGTATACTAGCTCCACTGCACAGCTGGCAGCGTGCTTCGAACTCATGTACTGTAGCCTTCTGTTCCCAACCGCTTGAACTGCATAACCAAAGGACGTAGGTTGACGGGCGACACTTCTGCTGAACAAAGGTGTGCAACGATCACAGCTGCGCCTCCATTGCCAGCAGTAGGAGCAGTGCCAGCACCAGCAACAGCAGCGCTGGCATCGCTATGTACAAGCCAAGCCAACCGAACACAACTCCGGTCATTGTGTAGGGTCCTGCAGAGTGAGGGTAGCAGCAGAGTAGCTTTGAACAAGCAGCAAGCAGCGCCTCTGAGAGCCATCACTGCCCCCAGCAGCAGGAGAGCTTGCTGCAGAATGAAGAGGTGCCGGCAGTGCTGCTGCAGCAGCGCAGCATAGGAAAGGACCAGACAGCACTGCTGCATTTCTTGCAACTTCACCAGACCAGTGTGATTTGGCTTTTGCACCCGTTTGCAGCTAGGGACAAGGGACTGTGCGCAGCGACAAGTGCGCTGTGAGCGCTAGCCAGCGCTGGTCGCTGCTCGCACTGCACCTTTGCCGCTGCAGGCGTAAAAGCAGCTGCAAGCAGCAATAGCATCACAGCATGCAGGGCAGGTTAAGCTCCGCGTGCACGCGCAGCGGCGGCACAACAGGGGGTAGCAGTTTTGTGCACTGCTCGGTTCTGCAATGCGTACCGCACTTGATGTACTTAGGCAGGTTGTGCGATGGCAGCATAAGCGACAAGGCGTGCTCACCATTGCTGCCCGCTGCAGCTGCACTCCGCTTGCTGTGCTGCCACCAACCAAACACGCCTGGGGCTCAGCTGGTGCTGGTCTGAGACAGAGTGACTAAGCACATCAGCTGCCTGTACATGCTGCCATGGCATTGATGTTGCCGCTTACGCGCAAGCTGCGCAGTGCTGCTTTTTTGCACACCCCAGCTGTATCATGCAGGTGATGATCAGGCTGCCAGTTCAATCGGCACTCTTGCTGCGCAGCATGCGTCAGTACATCAGCTGGCAGGTGACTGAGTAGGCCCACAACTGCACTGTACCTGCACGACGAGCAACTGCAGCTGCAGCCTTACGCTGGGTGTCACACCTGTAGCTGCTGCCGCTGCTGCCTCTGCCTCAATCGCAGCTTTTCCACCGCATGCGGAACAACAACACGAATGGCTCTGGCTGGGTTACGCGCTGCACTGCGTTCTGCACTGCTTCCTGCCAACCTTGCCGTCACTACCTGTCGCTGCCAGCAACCCCAGCCGCCAAGGCTTCGCAGCATCTGATTCAACAAGCTGCATACCCGAGTCCTGTTGCCAACCACCGGCCGGGCTGGTGCTCTGTATCTCATCATCATCATCATCATGTTACCCATTAAGCCATAGCATCAACGCCGGGCTGGTGCTCTGTATCTATGGTTATGACAAGTACTGCAACGCAGGCAAGTTGGGTGACAGCAGCAGTAAGTACGCTGTTGTCACTGGTCGCATGCGCAACTCTGTCACCTAGCAAAGCTGCTGCTCTAATTGCTGCAAATGGACAGCTCAGGAACAGGTGCAATACGTTGTTGAACCTGCTGCTGGTCAGGTCAAGGCTGCAAATAGCAGTGACACATTCCAACGCTGCAATGGTGCCGCTGTCACTGCAGCCTACTAGTAGTACTGTTTCACACAGGCGTGTCAGGCGCGCTGCTGGCAAGTGCCGCTGGCAGCTGCAGGATACTACTGGGGCAGGGGTGCCTTTCAATCTGAACTGCCACAGCTGCCATCCTGCAAGCTCCCGTGCTGCTGTAAGCGGCCAGCAGACGTATCATAAGTCGGTCCTTCTAACTACAACGCTTGTAGCAGCACAGCGTACTTGGGTAGCCAGTAGCGCACAACAGTGCTGCACCCTGCTGTGCCGCTGCGCGCTCACGCGCAGCTTTGACTCCCCTTCATGCTGTGATACCAACGCTGCTCGCAGCTGCTTTGACATCTGCAAAGGCGCGGTCCGAGCGGCAACCAGCACGCGCAGCACACATGTAGCTGCCTAAGTAGTATTTAGCTGCAAACGACTGCAGAAGCCAAGTCACACTGGTGTGGTGAAGTTGCAGGAAATGCAGCAGTGCTGGCTGGATTTCCTTATGCTTATGCTGCGCTGCAGCAGCAGCACTGCCAGCACGTCTTCATTCTGCAGCATGCTCTCCTGCTGCTGGGGGTAGTGATGGCTCTGCTGCTTGCTGATTGTTCAAAGCTGCTCTGCTGCTACCCGCAATCTGCAGCACCCTACACAGTATCCTGAGCGGTACTTGGTTGGCTTGGCTTCAACCTAGCGATCCTAGAGCTTGCTGTTGCTGGTGCTGGCACGGTTCCTGCCGCTGCTGAATATGCTGCTGGTGATGGTGGTGCAGCTGTAACCGTTGCACACCTCTACTTGGCAGCAGTGTCACCAGTCAATCTATGTTGCTTTTATTATGCAGTTCAAGCGACTGGAATAGCAGGCACAGTGCATGAGTTTGATCCAAGCTGCCAGCTGTGCAGGGGAGGAAGTGAACTGCACGCCGGATCCAGGGTGCAATGCATACATAAACTGCTGCTGTTTTTCAAACACCACTAATCAGCATGCATCGGCGATCCTTCCCTGTGAAACCAAACAAATTCGAACAACTAGGGCTTGACAGATGTCGCTGGCAACGACTCGCAGTCTGAGTCGTGCTACCTTCAAATTACTGGTGGAATGTTATTGTTAGTGTTATCAGCGTCGTTATGGCATTGCTGATTATACTGCCACACGGCACTGCACCCCCGAAACACAGAACAGCACTGCCTCTCACATCCCAGCGTCAGCATTTGCATACTACCTGTGTATGACACAGTTAGTGGAGCGTGTGCTGCGTAGGAGCTGCCCAGCTACTGCAGCTGCCAGCTGTGTAACAGTTTAATATTGGAGCGCCCAACCTATCGGAACCCAGTCCTTGACCTTGACTAAGTGGCGACTACATTCAGTGGCGAGACCTTGGCATCAAGCAGCGCCGCAGTAGACACACCGCCAACATGCCATAATAACAGCAAAAAATCAATTTCCAGCAATGCGCAGACGCGCCCTTGTGCACGCCTGCAGCAAAGCTCCAGCCAGTACATGGCGTTGTCACTCCCAAAACGAGCTGTACACCATCACCTTGTGCCGCGCGCAACGCAGCTCAAGCGCAGGATGCACAGTGTGCTGCACACCAGAGAGACAAGATAATAATCAATCAATGCCAGATACCCAGAACCCTTCACAGCCCCATGCCCTTCATCCTACTGCGCAGGTCCTGCAGCCTACCGCTGCCGCCGCCGCTGCTCGCACCGCCAAGCGACCCCTCAGCTGCCACACCAGCAGCAGCAGCAATGCTGCTGGGCGCAACCAGCGGCGCTGACGCCACACCCACACTCGGCACCGCAGCAATCGCAGCAGGTGCAGCGATAGTAGCTGCAGCTGCTGGCACAGACTGAGGCGGCTGCTTGGTGGGGCTTGACTGCGTCAAAATGCGCGCCTTTTCACCCTGCAGCTGATTCATACGAGCTTTCAGAGCCTGCATGGTTGACGATGCCCCTCCTGGCCCTCCCAGTGCTCCTGCTGCACCAGCAGCACCGCCCATTGCTGCTCCTCCAGCTGCTGCTGCACTGCTGTACACTCCACCCAGCGCACCAGGCGCCTCCCCGTTCGGGTTTGCTGCTGCAGCCGCATTCGCTGCAGCATATCCCTGCTGCTGCTGCTGATCGTCGTCAATGCGGCGCATCTCTGACACGATCCAGGCCTTGAAAGCTGTCGAGGTGTCGGGCAGGTACATGTCCATGAGCCTATCAATGGGCATGCCCTGCTCCTGGCTGATGGCGTAGATGTCCAGCAGCGCAGCACGCTGCGAGAAAATAACACAAGGAGAGTAACAGGACGGAACACAGCATGTCGGTAAGGCATGGTGTGACCTCTGTGTGTGCACTGAATCCTGCCCGATGCATGATTGTCCAGCAGCACAGCACGCTGCAATAGAAACGGAGGGATGGGCTCCATGTAAGGGTTCGTAATGTGCAGACTGTATGGGACAGTACCGTGCACTGGCAGTGCATGTTGCTGTGTGTAGACCGCGATGGCTGACAGCGCAGATGTCCTGCAGTACAGCATGCTGCATACCACAACTGGCAGGACCACACGGCAGCACATATGTATATAGCGTATGTAACTGTCGGCAACTGCAGGCAGCCTACAACAACCATCAGCGTACCAGCTGACAGAGAGAACAGAACACGCATGGTTGCATCTAACAAGCTCAAACGCACCTTCTCTTTGCTGTCCTTGCTGCTGGCCTGCATGTGCGTGCTCAGCCGCGTGAACACCTCCGACAGCTGAGCCATGATACCATCACGATGCGCACGAACAGCGCTGCCAGGTGTCTGCGGCGCTGCTGCTGCTGGCCGCATCCCATTACTCGCTGCCACACTGCCTGCTGCAGCCAGCAGGCCGCGGCCCGGAGTCACTGGGTTGTTGCTGCTGCCGTTGCTGGTTGGTGGCCCTGCTGCTGCTGACTGCTGCTGCATTGTGGAGCGAATGGCGCCATTGGCCTGCAGCGTCTGGATGTTGAGGTCTATGTAGGGGAAGATGACCGGCTTGCCATCTGCACCTGACGCTGAGCCGTGCTGCGGGATGTCTGCCGTGTACCTGGCAGCAGGTGAATGTGGTGGCACAGTTTAATGAGAGGTAGGTGAGCGGTTTGTCAGCAGAGCACATGACATGCAGATGTGTGAAGGAACAGCACGGCAAGCGCAGTCTGCGCACTGCAAAGCAGCAGCATGAGGAGCAGGAGGGACAGCAGCAGCAGGAAGATAACCGGCTTGCCGTCTGCAATTGATGCCGAGCCGTGCTGCGGGACGTCTGCCGTGTTCCTTGAGGTGCGGGATGTTGGTGGCAGACGGAGGTAGAGGCAGACACAGAAGCAGACAGTTTTGCCAACATACTGTTGAGAAGCAGGGATCGTATTAGGAACTGATTGAGGGGATATTGCAGGGATTGTATTATTAGGGATAGATCAGGTATGCAGCTGTTGCAAACCTTTTTTTGAAAATTATAGTTCACTCAGTGCCGTCAGATCCTGAGGCAAGAACCCCCTGCTTACTTGTAGATCTCTGTCCCCTTTCGCTTGCACAGCTCATGCAGGATGACCATGCGCACCAGCTCATCGCACACAAACATAGCCACAGAGCAACCCAGAGCGCAAGACTTTACACTTCAAACACCTGACCCCCTGCTCACTGGTAGATCTCTGTCCCCTTGAGCTTGCACAGCCCGTGCAGGATGGTTTTGACCATGCGCAGCGACATGCCGCATACAAACACAGCCACAAAACAACACAGAGCATACCAATCTACACTGTAGACACCAGCCATCCCTGCTTACTTGTAGATCTCTATCCCCTTGAGCTTGCACAGCTCATGCAGGATGGTCTTCACCATGCGTAGCGACATGCCGCATACAAACACAGCCACAAAACAACACAGAGCATACCAATCTACACTGTAGACACCAGCCATCCCTGCTTACTTGTAGATCTCTATCCCCTTGAGCTTGCACAGCTCATGCAGGATGGTCTTCACCATGCGCAGCGACATGACGCATACAAACACAGCCACAAAACAACACAGAGCATACCAATCTACACTGTAGACACCAGCCATCCCTGCTTACTTGTAGATCTCTATCCCCTTGAGCTTGCACAGCTCGTGCAGGATGGTCTTCACCATGCGCAGCGGCTTGTTGCATACAATCACAGCCACAAAACAACACAGAGCATACCAATCTACACTGTAGACACCAGCCATCCCTGCTTACTTGTAGATCTCTGTCCCCTTGAGCTTGCACAGCTCGTGCAGGATGGTCTTCACCATGCGCAGCGGCTTGTCGTCGGCGTGGCTGCGGCGCCGGATCTCCTCCACGCCCAGAGCCTCAAAGAAGGCGTGCAGCGACAGCAGCAGCCCGCGCAGGTCAATGGACTGCAGCAGCAGCAGCAGCAATGTGGCATGTTTACAGCACGATGAGTGGTTGGTAGTGATCTCCTCCACGCCCAGCGCCTCAAAGAAGGCGTGCAGCGACAGCAGCAGGCCCCGCAGGTCGATGGACTGCAGCAGCAGCAGCAGCAGCAGCAGCAGGAGGAGGAGATCAGCAGCAATATCGGGTGGGTGGTGCCTCGAAGAAGAAGTGAAAGCAACAGCAGCAGCCTGCGCAGGTCAAAACCAAATAGACTGCACAGCAGCAGCAGCACCAGCAGCAGCAGCAGCAGCAGGAGATCAGGAGCACTATTGCGTTGGTGGTGCCTCAAAGAAGGCGTGCAGCGACAGCAGCAGCCTGCGCAGGTCAATTGACTGCAGCAGCAGCAGCAGCAGCAACCAGCGGCATGTTTAGAGCAGGATGAGTGGTTGGTAGTGATCTCCTCCACGCCCAGCGCCTCGAAGAAGGCATGCAGCGACAGCAGCAGGCCCAGCAGGTCGATGGACTGCAGCAGCAGCAGCAGCAGCAACGTGGCATGTTTACAGCATGATGAGTGGTTGGTGGTGATCTCCTCCACGCCCAGTGCCTCAAAGAAGGCGTGCAGCGACAGCAGCAGGCCCGCGCAGGTCGATGGACTGCAGCAGCAGCAGCAGCAGCAACGTGGCATGTTTAAAGCAGGATGATTATTTGGTGGCGTGGGTCCAAAAGGCGTGCAGTGAAGGCAGCAGCCCACGCAGGTCACTGGACTGCACTAAACAAACACAGAGCAACCAGTGGCAGCAGCAACGCGGCATGTATATGTGCAGCAGGATGAATGTTTGTGGTGAGGGTCAAAGATGGCGTGCAGTGAAAGCAGCAGCCCGTGCAGGTCAATGACTGCACCACAGAGCTGCGACAGCAGCAGCAGCAACGCGGCATGCGCAGAGCAGGATGAGTGGTTGGTGCGCCTCAACAAAAGTGTGCGGTGACGGCTGCAGGCCCAGCAAGGCAAAGGGCTGCAACACAGAGCAACCAGCGGCAGCAGCAACGTGGCATGTGCAGAGCAAATGACTGGTTGCCAACCACCAGTGGTGGAGCCTCATTGAAAGCGTGCAGCGACAGCCGCAAGCCCCAGCGTCAATGGATTGCACAGCATGTTTGTGGCTGCACCAGCGGCAACTTGCGCTGCATTCTTCTCGCGAACCACACGCACATCACCACGCGACGTCATTCACATCACAGCTGTTTGTCTCACCTGGATGACCTGCGGCAGCGCTTTAGTGCTCTTGATCAGGCACTTGACCACCAGATCAGCCCAGCGCATGGACAGCGCAGACTGCTGCGCATTGCCGTCCCCGCTGCCTCCTGCTGCTGCCAGCTCAGGTGGCACGTCCAGCAGCAGCGCCAGCAGTGCGCTGAAGGTGAAGTTCCGGTTGGAGTTCTCCAGGATCTTCAGCATGAGCACGTTCAGCGCCTGCGTGAAGTTCACCGTGAACAGACAGCATGTTTTGTGGGTTTGGGTTAGCATGAGCACGTTCAGCGCCTGCGTGAAGTTCACCGTGAACAGACAGCATGTTTTGTGGGTTTGGGTTAGCGTGAGCACGTTCAGCGCCTGCATGAACATCACCGTGAACAGACAGTTTGTCACGACACATTGTGCAGTCGGGTCGACAGATTCCGTTACAGCACCTGCATCAACATCACCGTGAGCACAGAAACAAAAGGGCATCGAATGGAATGGGTCAACAGGTGTTTTTAGACTCATCAAGACAGCCACAATGTACCAGGCTCGCCATCGCTCAACATCACGTTGTACATATCCTTGCTCTGATCACTGCAGTTGAGGACAGCATACAAAGGAGATTGGTGAAGAGACTGAGGTGCAGATACCGGCTCAATTGTGTGCTGAAGCTGAGTATGCGTCCAGCTGTCCAAGTCGCCGCGATAATGCATACCAGCTGACCTGTGTACATTGCCCTGTCACAGTGTGCACATGCTACAGGGCACTGCACTGCCTACACACAGCACATGAAGGCAGCCAAAAATAACACTGTTGTAACATGTTACACCCATACTCTACCCTGGGGCCCCACCTTGAGAAGTGCCTCTCGCTCTGCCTGGCGTCCCAAGTGGTCATCAACCAGCCGCATCAGCAGCACATGAGGACAGCCAAAAGAATTGTGATGACAACATGTTACAACTACCCCTACACCGTCAGCCCACCTTGAGCAGTGCCTCTCCCTCTGCCTGGCGTCCCAAGCAGTCATCCATCCGCCGCATCAGCAGCACATGAGGACAGCCAACAGAGGCGTTATAACAACACGTTACAACTACTCCTAAGCCATGAGCCCACCTTGAGCAGTGCCTCTCCCTCTGCTTGGCGTCCCAAGTTGTCGTCAACCAACCGCATCAGCAGCACATGAGGACAGCCAAAAGCATTGTTACAACAACATGTTACAACTACCCCCAAACCCTGAGCCCACCTTGAGCAGTGCCTCTCCCTCTGCCTGGCGTCCCAAGTGGTCATCAACCAGCCGCATCAGCAGCACGCGCACCAGGCCTGACAGCGTCTGCTGACTCAGCCCTGCTGGCAGCGCTGAACTGCCAAAGATGTTCATCAGTGTGTTGAGCGCGTACTTGCAGGCGCGGCAGTGCGCGGGCGGCAGCGGACCCACGCGCATGCTGGTCGACGCTGCCACAAACACCTGCAGCATTACACCGCACAGCAACAGCGACGAACATTCATGAGTTGAGCGCATGACAGGAACTGCGGCAGTGCGCGGGTGGCAGCGGGCCCACACGCATGCTGGCCGACGCTGCCACAAACACCTGCAGCATTGAACCCCACAGCAACAGCGACAGGAAAACCATGAGTTGCGCGCGCACTTGCAGGCGCGGCAGTGCAAGGGCGGCAGCAGGCCCACGCACATGCTGGCAGACGCTGCCACAAACACCTGCAGCATTGAACCCCACAGCAACAGCGACAGGAAAACCATGAGTTGCGCGCGCACTTGCAGGCACGGCAGTGCAAGGGCGGCAGCAGGCCCACGCACATGCTGGCAGACGCTGCCACAAACACCTGCAGCATTGAACCGCACAGTAACAGCGACAGTAATTTCAAGGAGTTGAGCGCATGCAGCAAGTGCGGTAGCACAGGTGGCAGCGGGCCCACGCGCATGCTGGCAAACACCTGCAGCGAAATGTGACACAGTGAGACCATAAGTTGTCACACACAAAGGGACCTGTAAAATCGAGCGCATCTTGCAGACGCGGCAGTGCGCAGGTGCCAGCCACACGGCGAACTTTTCTCGATTTTAGTCACACCTGCTGTGTCTGTCCAGTCAGCAGCTGCACCAGCTCACCACTCTGCTGCTGCAGCAGACCTGTCAATCCAGTACGCTTCCCAGGAGCCATGCTGCCACATCACACAAGAACCTAAAATACCACGTACCTGCTGCGTCTGTCCAGTCAGCAGCTGCACCAGCTCGTCCGAGAGCTTCAGCAGCAGCCCCCACACAGCCTGCGCCTGCACAGGAACCATGCTGCCACATAACAAGAGATGAACCTCAAATACCACGTACCTGCTGCGTCTGTCCAGTCAGCAGCTGCACCAGTTCGTCTGAGCGCTCCAGCAGCAGCCCCCACACAGCCTGCGCCTGCATGCTGCCTCCGGCGCCAGCAGCACCTGCAGCAACAGCCGCCTGGCTACGCTGCAGATCCATCAGCTCATAACACAGCAGCTTCATCACCTCGATGACGTCATCAATGTGACCACCGCGCAGCACAAACATGCACTTTTCAAACTCTGCACGCTGCTCAATAGGGTTTGCAATACCCTGCAGCGGCTGCAGGTGCAGGCCTGTTGCCAGGGAGCTGCAAGGGCGGCTGACAGCTACAGCTGCTGCTGCATTGGCAGCAGCGTCACCCATGTGCTGCTGCTGGTAGTTGCCCATTGCTGGCTGAGCTGGAATCGCTGCTGCTGCAGCGCCTGTCCCTGTCATCAGCAGCATTGGCTGCGTACTCACTGCATTGTATTCAGCAGTGGCCAGCAGACCGGCACTCGGCTGTCTGCTGAAACCACCCCTGCCTGCTGCTGCCGCCCCATCTGCGGAGCCTGGACCTCCCAAATGGATCAGGCCAGCTGTGCTACTGAGCCCAGGCACAGCAGCCTGACTGCTGCTGCTGCTGCCCAGACCACCAGCTGCTGCTGCAGGTGCACCATAGCCACCTGCTCCCCCACCAGCAGCAGAGCCACCACCCACACCTGCCAGTATGCTGCTGTCTCCCCTTGCCCGGCCAGCTCCAAAGCTGCTGCTACCAACGCCACCGTACCCTCCGGTAGCTGCAGCCCCATAAACGCCTGCTGCTGCTGGCTGGTCAAAGCCGCCAGCGCCAGCTACTGTTGAGGTATCTGTGCTGATGCTGGCACGCATCTGGTTGAAATCTGCACGCCTGTAGCCTGCTTTGAGACCCTTCTTAGCAAGGTCCCGGTCAACTGTCTTGAGCCTGTCGCCCAGGATGCCCTGCTGCTGCCCGTTGAGGTTGCCAACGCGCTTCATGAAAGCTGCATGGCAAAAAAATGTGTGCATATCATGTCATTGTCAGCAGCAGAGGCGCAGGGGCTAAATGGTGCACGAGCGGGAGACAGCAACTGGATTATGGCCCCCAGTGCCTCCAGCGCAGCAGCACCACACACACAAAAGCAGCACATGCAGCAAGCCTTTACGGTGGCCTGTGCACCCTGATAAGCAGCATTGGGGCCACAATATTGAAAGCTGTTAGCGCCTAACATACTCACCCTCTCATTCAATTGTGCATATAGTCCCCAGTGCCTCCAAGGCAGCCCGCCACACACACAACCGCAGCACATGCAGCAAGCCCTGTGCACTACAAAACGCAGCATGGGACGACAGCTGTTAGACACTCACCCTCTCCCTCGATGGTGTAGACCACGCCCAGCGCCTCCAGCGCAGCAGCAGGCACGCATACAAACATCACATGCCGCACGCCCGTGTACACCAAGTAATGTCATAACGCACTCACCCTCTCCCTTGATGTGTAGAGCACACCCAGTGCCTCCAGAGCGGCACCACCACACGCAACAGCAGCACATGCAGCAAGCCGTGTACACCAAGTAATGTCATAACGCACTCACCCGCTCCCTTGATGTGTAGACCACACCAGTGCCTCCAGGGCAGCAGCAGACACACATAAAAACATCACATGCAGCAAGCCGTGTACTCCAACTAACGTCATAACACACTCACCCTCTCAGAGGGAGGCTCCCTCAATGGTGTAGACCACACCCAGTGCCTCCAGAGCAGCACCGCCACACACAACAGCAGCACATGCAGCATGCTCTTTGCACCCTAACAAGCAGCATGGGGCCACAGCTCTTGGGGCTAGGAGCGCTCTTACATCCTAACGCACTCGCCCTCTCCCTCAATGGTGTAGACCACGCCCAGTGCCTCCAGGGCAGCAGCCCACACACAAACGCAGCACATGCAGCAAGCCCTGTGCACTACAACAAGCAGCATGGGGCGACAGCTGTTAGACACTCACCCTCTCCCTCGATGGTGTAGACCACGCCCAGTGCCTCCAGGGCAGCAGCACCACACACACTCACCAATAATCACCTCAATCATCAGTCCTTCCACTTTTCACTGAAACACTCACCGTCTCCCTCAATGGTGTAGACCACGCCCAGTGCCTCCAGCGCAGCAGCCCTGATCTCCTTGCCTGGCTCAGCCACCAGCTTGGCCAGCGCTGGCAGCATGTCACACTTGGCACCTGCACGATGGTATCAAAAACAACAACAGCAACAAGCGGTTTGAGTTTTGGCTCAGCCAGCAGATTCGCCAGCGCTGGCAGCACGTCACACTGGGCACCTGCGCATCGACATCACACATTTAACATGCATACGGTCAGCAAGCTCAAGTCAAAAAGCGGTTTAGGTTTTGGCTCAGCCTCCAGCTTGGCCAGCGCTGGCAGCACGTCACACTTGGCACCTGCACGATGGTATCAAAAACAACAACAGCAACAAGCGGTTTGAGTTTTGGCTCAGCCAGCAGATTCGCCAGCGCTGGCAGCCCGTCACACTGGGCACCTGCGCATCGACATCACACATTGAACATGCATACGGTCAGCAATCCGAAACCAACAAGCGGTTTAGGTTTTGGCCAGCGCTGTGCACCGTGTCAGCCTACATGACCCGAACTTGGCAGCGCATGCAGGTGTTGCTGAGTGAATCTATGATCTACGCGTGGTGTTCACACTTGACATCCCGGAGGGTATGCGTTTGATGGTGAGGAAACCTCCTGCCCCTCTATGCGTCGTACCATGGTGATTGCTGCGCCACTTCAAGTACAGCAGGTGTCCCTGAGGGGCAGCTGTCTGTCTGGGTTTCAGCCTACCATGGTGCTGGCTATGTCGGATCAAGTACAGCAGGTGTTCCTGAGAAGCAGGTACGACCAAGCTGCAGCAGCACTACTCAGCAAGCTTCTGCTACCACACCCACCTGAGTACACGCGCGGCCCCTCCATGTCCACTAGGTATGAGATCTCCTCGGCACATGTCACACGCGTCCTGCAGCAGCAGCAGCAGCGATGACAACGTCGGCAACCACCAAGTAAGGCAAGTGGCGTCTTCTCAGTGTGTTTGCTGTGCTGGTGGCACGGCTCATTGCCAGCGCAAAGTGCACCGCTCCTAATATAATCTGACGCCGCACCTGTTGTTCTTGCTGTTGAGCCCCTCCTGGATGAAGCTGATGACCTTGGTGGCGGGGTACAGGCTGGACACGCGCCGTATGAGGTCCCTGCACACCAGCAGTACAACATCACATTACATGACATGCTCCGCTCAGCCAGCAACCAGGATTGGCAACTCCAATCAAGAGCCAACAGGGGTACAACAAGGGCAACAGCAACGACGGCAGCAGCGAATATTCGACACCTGGCTTGGGGCACCTTCCCCAGGTAACCCTGCTGTCCAAGGTAACTCTGTAGGACAGCAGCAGCAACTGCTCATCACCTGGCTGGGGGCAGCTCCACCATGTGACTGCGCTCACTGCTGAAGTTATCATTGGGCATGCCCGAGCAACGCTGCAAGTGAGCAACACTACCCAGAAGTACTATGTAGCACAAGAAGCAGTGCTTGCAATGCAAGTGACGAGGAAGATACTGTTGATAATGCCACCCACCTGCACTCTGCTTTCATCTGTGGTGTTGGCTGGCCGCACTTCTCAACCAAGCCAGGCATGTACACCTTGACCTCAGCGTCACTCAGCCTGCAGCAGCAGCAGCAGCAGGGTCAGCGCACAGCAGCAACAAGGTGAGCAGAGAGCGGTCAACGAGGCCAGGCATGTAGACCTTCACCTCAGCGTCACTCAGCCTGCAGCAGCAGCAGCAGCAACAATGCCAAGGAACAGCAGCAGCAAGGTGGGCACACACTTCTCAATGAAGTCAGGCACGTAGACCTGCACCTCAGCCCCGTAACCTGCAGCAGCAGCATCAAGGTGAGCACACAGCAGCAGAAAGGTAAGCACACACTTCTGAGGCCAGGCATGTACATCTTCACCTCAGCGTCACTCAGCCTGCAGCAGCAGCAGCAATGTCAGCGCACAGCAGCAACAAGGTAAGCAAACAGCGGTAAATAAAGCCAGGCACCTACACCTGCACCTCAGCGCTGCAGCCTGTAGCAGCAGCAGCAGCAGCAACATCAGCAGAAGCACCAGAGTCAGCACACACTGCTGAATGAGGCCAGGCATGTGGACCTTGACCTCAGCGTCACTTGGCCTGCAGCAGCAGCAGCATCAAGTTGAGCACACAGCACATGTGTACATGTGCATGTCGCGGATCACCGCTGACATGCTGACAAGCCAAACGCTCAAGATAGATGGATGCACCCCCCACCTGTAGCCCTGGTCACCCAGCAGGTCAAAGAGCGCCTTGAGCATGCCAGTTACTCCAACCAGCGTCTTCGCATTGCCCTCTGCCAGGCGCACCACAGCCCAGCGCAGCAGCAGGTCCAGGCACGCCACGCAAACCTGCTGCACTATGTGCTGCACCAATTCCTGCTTTGTCCGCTGTGCCTAGAACAAGAGACCGGCTTTTCACCATTCAACCACACAAGATAGACGAGGACATGATATACATGGGCCCCCACCTGTAGCCCTGGTCAGCCAGCAGGTCAAAGAGTGCCTTGAGCATGCCAGTCACGCCAACCAGCGTCTTGGTGTTGCCCTCTGCCAAGCGCACCACAGCCCAGCGCAGCAGCAGGTCCAGGCATGCCACGCACGCGTCGTACACGGTCTCATCTTGGCCCCCGGTGATCCAAGAACGCAGCGCCTCTGCTGCTAAGATCTACAGCAAAAGCAGATGAGAGCAGAGCACACCAAGATGTTAGAGTGGTAGGTGATGCCGTATGTCATGGAAACTCTCAGCAGCACACACACGCAAGCATAATCCGCGCTGTGGTCCTGGCGCACACTGATGATAGCTCGCAACACCAGACCAATGCCAGCACGCGGCGCAGCCAGGTGTGCAGCACATCACCAAGCCGACAGTCAGGCAGCACTGTCGGCTGCGTATACCCGCTATAAGCTTATGCAAAGCAAGGCAGCAGCAGCAACACCACCACGCACCTGCTTCTGTAATTCCTTGGTGAACAGGTTGGCAACGCCAAACCATTGCCACCATGCGGCACAGCCAGGTGTGCAGCCGGGTGTGCAGCCAGGTGTACATCACCAAGCCGACAGTCAGGCAGCACTGCTGGCTACCTGTACCCGCTATAAGCTTATGCAAAGCAAGGCAGCAGCAGCACAATCACACACCTGCTTCTGGAAGTCCTTGGCGAACAGGTTGGCGCGCAGGCTGGGCGCAGCCAGGGCCCCCAGCTCAGCCTCCAGCTGCTGCAGCTCCTCAGGCCTGATCTCAAACTTGCTGCTCTTGAAGCGCGCCTGCAGCAAAGACACCGTATTGTTTATGAGACATGTGTGGAGGTGACATCAAGGACTAGCACACTGTCTAGTTCTACCTCAGGCCTGATCTTGCTGCTCTTGAAGCGCGCCTGCGGCAGATGTTGCAGCATGTTACAGAAGTCATACAGAGACGCAATTCAAGCTTGCAACAGACAGTCAACAACTCAGCCTCCAGCTGCTGGAGCTCCTCAGGCCTGATCTCAAACTTGCTGCTCTTGAAGCGCGCCTGCAGCCATGTTCACTACAGTTGTCATGTTACGGCAGTTGCACAAAAATGCGAAGCAAGCTTGCAGCAGACAGTCCACAGCTCAGCCTGCAGCTCCTCAGGCGTGATTCCAAACTTGCTGCTCTTGAAGTGCCTGCAGCCATGTTGCAACAGACAGTACAAAACAACAGCTCGGCCTGAAGGGCCTGCTGCACCTTAGGTCTGGTCTCAAAATTGCAGCTCTAGAAGCGTGCCTGCTGCAGTTGACCACGCAGTCAAATGTGTGGGCAAGCAAGAAGAAGATACGACTGGCTCCGCCTGCAGCAACTGCAGATCTGTGTGCCAACAACAAACATGCTGCTCTTGCAGCATGCTTGAAGCAACATGAGCAGGCGTGCAGGATCAGCCATAAGCGTAACACCACCTGTCAACTGCAACAGCCTGTGCAGCAACTGCTGTTCATTCATTCAATTGGGTGCAAGCCCCAGCCATGTTCAATACACAGCACCATGCCGGCCGCAAGTTTTAATTGCTATATCATGTCATACCTTGCGTGCGCGCTCCTCCTTGTTTTTGTCGATGCTCAGCAGCGGCCCATCATCGCCACCACCCATTGCAGCAGCCAGGCCTGCAGCGCTGCTTGCTGCCACGCTGCCGCGCCCCATGCTGCTGCTAGCTGTCACGCTGCTGCGTACTGCTGCTCCAGAGCTTGCGGTCCCTGGGCGCGATGCCGCGCCAGAGGCGCCTGCTGTTGCCCGACAGCCAGCTATGCCAGGCCTGTGGGGCGGGAAGGCAGCAGCAGCAGCAGCAGTGATCAGCGAACACGGCAAGCGGCGTGTAGTGGCTTGGCAGCTGCCAGCAGCACAAACGGCAGACCGCTTGTTGCTTCCCCTTGATGCAGTTCTCAAATCCGGAAAAACGCAACATGCTTATTTGCCGTGAACGCGCAGTACCACCACTACCCTGAATTCAAGGACTAATCCAACCTAGCTTGCAACATGAAAGCTCAAGCCATCATCAACACATCAGCTCACCGTGATGCAGGCCTGCCAGCAGCACTCACGGTCCCTGGCCGCGAGCCACCTCCAGTAGCAGCAGCAGCAGGAGCTGGCATAGCCGGCCCCGGCCCCACAGCCGCACTAGCCTTAGCCAGCGCATCTGCTGCTGTCTTCTGCAGCGCCTTGTCCAATCCCTGAACCGCACCCTGCACTGCCTGAACCCCAACGACGCTAACCAGCGCCTGCATCAGCTGCCCTGCTGCCTCGCGAACTGGCACCGTCTTGTACCCCGCGCCGATCGCGGCAGCTTTGACTGCGGCAGCAATGCAATCGTTGCTGGACGCCCTGCTGCTGGTGCTGCCGCTGTAGACAGTCGCCATCCAGGCGATTGCAGCCTGCATGCCTTCGCTGACACACTTGGGGGAGGGCAGGATCTCGAGAAGCTCGTCAAAAGGCACTTCGCATGGCGCGACTGAGGCCCAGGCCTCGAGCATCTCTACCACTGCTGCACGTACCTGCAGGCGCAACACACCAACAAGTAAACAGGAAATTCAGCATGCGACCTAGTCATTAGAATATCAGATGGCAAAGTGTATGCGGATGCCAAGCCTCCAGCATTTCCACCACTGCCGCACGTACCTGCATCCGCAACAAACAGATAAGCAGGCAGTTCAGCAGGCGACCTAGTCATTCAACTATCAGATAGTAGTGTGTTACTAGGGATGCCGCAATAGCAAAGTGCAGGTTATTTGCCGTTAAGCTCAGAGTCGTTACCACACCATCCAGTCTGCATGAGGCGGCAGCAGCAGGTGTCACGCACAACACCAGCTGCCTTACAACACCATCCAAACCACGCACTACTCTTGTCCTGGCAACAGGGACTCACGAAGGGTTTGGAGTCGCATAGGCAGCGCAGTGCAGGGCCCATCACAGGCCGTGCTTCGCGTACGATGGCGCGCCCCATCGCCTTAGCAAGCTTGGCCAGCAGTGACAGCGCCAGCGCGATGAGGTTCTTGTTGCTGTCGTTGAAGCGGCCCTTGAGCGCAGGCATGAGGTCACCAATCTGCGGCACAAATAGCAGCAGCAGCAGTGGTATTGAGTTGTATTGTAGTGCTTGTTGCTGTCGTTGAAACGGCCCTTGAGCGATGGCATGAGGTCACCAATCTGCGGCACAAACAGCAGCAGTAGCAGTGGTATTGAGTTGTACTGTGGTGCTTGGTGCTGTCGTTGAAGCGGCCCTTGAGCGCAGGCATGAGGTCGCCAATCTGCGGCACAAACAGCAGCAGCAGCAGTGGTATTGAGTTGTACTGTGGTGCTTGGTGCTGTCGTTGAAGCGGCCCTTGAGCGCAGGCATGAGGTCGCCGATCTGCGGCACAAACAGCAGCAGCAGCAGCAGTGGTATTGAGTTGTACTGTGGTGCTTGGTGCTGTCGTTGAAGCGGCCCTTGAGCGCAGGCATGAGGTCGCCAATCTGCGGCACAAAAAGCAGCAGCAGCAGTGGTATTGAGTTGTACTGTGGTGCTTGGTGCTGTCGTTGAAGCGGCCCTTGAGCGCAGGCATGAGGTCGCCAATCTGCGGCACAAACAGCAGCAGCAGTGGTAATATTGTACCGTGGTGCTTGGTGCCGTCGTTGAAGGCCCTTGAGCGCAGGCATGAGGGTCGCCGGATCTGCGGCACGTAAAACAGCAGCAGCAGCAGCAGTGGTATTGAGTTGTAAATTGTGGTGTTTGGTGCTGCCGTTGAAGCGGCCCCTGAGCGCAGGCATGAGGTCGCCAATCAGGCAACAAACAGCAGCAGCAGCAGTGGTGAATATTGTACTGTGGTGCTTGGTGCTGTCGTTGAAGCGGCCCTTGAGCGCAGGCATGAGGTCGCCGATCTGCGGCACAAACAGCAGCAGCAGCAGCAGTGGTATTGAGTTGTATTGTGGTGCTTGGTGCTGTCGTTGAAGCGTCCCTTGGGGGCAGGCATGAGGTCGCCAATCTGCGACACAAACAGCAGCAGCAGCAGTGGTATTGAGTTGTACTGTGGTGCTTGGTGCTGTCGTTGAAGCGGCCCTTGAGCGCAGGCATGAGGTCGCCAACGGCAATAAACAGCAGCAGCAGCAGCAGTGGTATTGAGTTGTACTCAGGAAGTTTGGTGCTGGCGCCGTTGAGGCGGCCCTTGAGCGCAGGCATGAGGTCGCCAGGCACAAATAGCAGCAGCAGCAGTGGTATTGAGTTGTACTGTGGTGCTTGGTGCTGTCGTTGAAGCGGCCCTTGAGCGCAGGCATGAGGTCGCCAATCTGCGGCACAAACAGCAGCAGCAGCAGCAGTGGTATTGAGTTGTACTGTGGTGCTTGGTGCTGTCGTTGAAGCGGCCCTTGAGCGCAGGCATGAGGTCGCCAATCTGCGGCACAAACAGCAGCAGCAGCAGCAGTGGTATTGAGTTGTATTGTGGTGCTTGGTGCTGTCGTTGAAGCGGCCCTTGAGCGCAGGCATGAGGTCGCCAATCTGCGACACAAATGGCAGCGGCGGCGGCGGCAGCGATATTGAGTTGTAGTGTGGTGATTGTTGCTGTCGCTGAAACGGCCCTTGGGGGCAGGCATGAGGTCGCCAATCTGCGGCACAAATAGCAGCAGCACCAGCAGCAGCAGCAACAGTTGTGTTGTAGTGCTTGCTGCTGTCAATGAAGCGGACCATAAGTGCATGCACGAGACAACGTGCAATACACTGCCAGGAGTCAAAGCCAGAGCAACAACCTGCGGCTACACATGCAGGATACACCCAGCTGACAGCAGCAGCCATGATGAGTTCAGCCATGTGCGGGCTCTCTTCACGCTGCATTGCCAGCAAACCGGCGCCGACAAAGCCAACCAACACAAGCAGCAAGCCCTGATCACTCACGCATGGCTGAATGCGGCCGCCAGCAGCAGCCAGTATTGCTTCAACCTCATCTAGCCCCTCCTTGCGCTCCTTCCAGTTTGTGCTGGTCAGCTTGCCCACTAGCTCGCCAGTGATCTGGCCGCTGATGTCAGCACGAGGCAGCAGTTCATCCATGCTGGGGGGCTCCTCAGCTGCTGCTGCTGCTGCGCTGCCCTTGGCGCCGCCCTTGCGGGCGCCGCCAGCTGGCCGTGCTGCAGCCGCTGCTGCTGCAACCCTGCGCGACAAAGGATATTGTAACAGGAAGGACTGTGAGCGTTGGCCAGTGTCTGTGCTGCTGTGATACTTCAAAAGACGTGCTTGAGTGTGGTCTTCATTGGGCGCTGCATGCGAAAATTGGTGTAATGTGCTTTAGCCTGACAGCACATCAGTTACGGAACAACATGGCCAGTGACCTCACCCAAAAACCTGCACCCTGTTGCTGTGTGCTTCTGATGGCGAGTATTTGTTGATTCTGTCCGTGTTCACAGGATTGAAGCCTGATGAAGGGTGAAGAGCCCGAAACGCGTCGCTTTCCATGTAATACGACAAAACAGAGTCAACAATAGTCTGAACTTGTCTCAACAGTAGCTGTAGCCAGTCGCATTACGCTATTGCTTTTCAAATTGGTGTAATGTGCTTTAGCCTGACAGCACATCAGTTACGGCCGCGCTTGCAGCCATTTTACATCAGCTCGTGGATGATCATTGTATGGGTCTTCACAGCCTGTCAGGCGCACCTTGACACGCGCTTGGCTGTGAAGCCGCTCTGCTGCGGCTGCTTGGCAAACTCTGCCTCCACTGTGGCCATAAGCGCAGGCTTCAGGTCAGCACAAACCATGTCACCTGCAGTGCGCGACAATGCAGGCAGCGGGCACGCGATCAATGACTGCATCACTGCTGTGTGCCCCACAGCAAGCCAGGTCTCTGGCTCCACTGTGGCCATCAGTGCAGGCTTCAGGTCAGCACGCACCATGTCACCTGCAGTGCGTTGGAATGCAGGCAGCGAGCATGTAAATGTGTCACTGCTGTGGTTCAAAGCAATGGAGATGCCTGCCTCCACAGTGGCCATCAGCGCAGGCTTTAGGTCTGCGCGAACCATGTCACCTGCAGCGTTACAATACAGGCAGCAAGCACGCGATCAAACATTCTGTGTTACTGCTGTGGTTCCCAGCGAGTGATGTCTCTGCCTCCAGTGTGGCCATCAGCGCAGGCTTGAGGTCAGCACGAACCTTGTCACCTGCAGCGTTACAATGCAGGCAGCATTCAGTAACTGTATCACTGCTGTGTGACGTAAAGCAAGCCAGGTCGTTGCCTCCACTGCGGCAAAATCTGCATCCACTGTGGCCATCAGCGCAGGCTTGAGGTCAGCGTGAACCATGTCACCTGCAGTGCGTTACAATGCAGGCAGCGAGCACGTGATAGTGTCACTGCTGTGTGGCCCAAAGCAAGCCAGGTTTCTTGCCTCCACTGTGGCAAATCTGCCTCCAGTGTGGCCATCAGCGCCGGCTTCAGGTCAACACGAACCATGTCACCTGCAGCGTTACAATGCAGGCAGCCGGCACACGATCAATATTCTGTGTTATTGCTGTGGTTCATAGCGAGGTGTGTCTCTGCCTCCACTGTGGCCATCAGCGCAGGCTTCAGATCAGCACAAACCATGTCACCTGCAGTGCATTGCAATGCGGGCAGCGGGCAGGCAATTGACATTTTGTGTTACTGCTGTGTGGCCCACAGCAAGCCAGGTCCTTGCCTCCACTGTGGCCATCAGCGCAGGCTTCAGATCAGCACAAACCATGTCACCTGCAGTGCGTTACAATGCAGCGGGCACGTGATGAATATCTGCATCACTGCTATGTGGCCCAAGCAGGCCAGGTCTTTGGCTTCACTGTGGCTGAGAGCGCACTGTGGGCTTGATGGCAGGCGTTAAGTTCAGCTCAAAGCAAGTCACGAGCGGCGTGGGACCACAAGACACTTACACATCAGATGCACCTGAAGTGCAACAGTGCGCTTGTTTGAAATGCATCACCAGGTGACACTGCAGTCGGCAGACCTTGTGTGGTACTGAAACTCACCCAGTGCAGGTCCCGGAAAGGAGTGCAGGGAGCCCAGCATCTGCATTGCCGCTGTGCGTGTTGCAAATGCTGAGGGCGCTAGGCTACATCGCACGCACTGTTCACGTGTCAACTCACCGAGCGGGGGGCCCAGAAACGTGTGCAGGCAGCCGAGCATCTGCAACGCTGCTGTGCGTGTTGCTGCGTTGGCGCTGCCCAGATCGTCCTTAGCCCAGCCCAGCAGGGCTTTGACGTTGAAGGCTGGCAGCAGGAAGTCATTAATGGCCAGCGTGATCCAGTTGATGGCCTCAGTCAGCACCTGCAAAGAAGAGGCGGCAGCAGCAGCAGATATCAGTGCGTGTGCTTTGACGTTGAAGGCTGGCAGCAGGACATCACTGATGGCCAGTGTAACCCAGTTGATGGCCTCGGTCAGCACCTGCATAGAAGAGGCGGCAGCAGCAGCAGAGATCAGTGGGTGTGCCTTGACGTTGAAGGCAGGCAGCAGGAAGTCATTGATAGCCAGCGTGATTCAATTGATGGCTTCAGTCAACACTTGAAGGTTGAGGCGACAGCAGCAGCAGCGAAATCTATCAGTGTGTGTGTGCCTTGACGTTGAAGGCTGGCAGCAGGACATCACTGATGGCCAGTACGGTCCACTTGATGGCCTCAGCAGTTGAGAGTGGTGTGAAGACCGTACCAAAGTCAGTAGCAATACATTGCAACCCAACGATCAAGCCTGGCAGCAGCAAGCGCGCGCTGCGTCAGTCAGCACCTTGACATCTGGCAGCAGCAGCAGTGGCGGCAGAAGCAACATCTCGCTCCAACCGCACCTCTGTAGATGCGGGCCAGCGCAATAGCAGCATGGGTTGCTGAGCATGATAGCACTTCCATCACGCTTGCGTATAACGCAACTACACAGCAACACACGCACCTTGGGGTTCTTGTGTGCTGCAGCGCGCTTGTGCAGCAGTGACGCCACCAGCTGCGGCCCCACAGCCTCTGACGCAGCCAGCAGCATCTGGAATGCAGCCTCCTTCAGCTTCAGGTCAGCGAGCCTGCAGCAGCAGCAGCAGCAGCGATGTAAACATGCACATCAAGGTGTGCGACTGCAGCCAGCCCACTGCAGGGATATCAGCCAGGATTTGCATAATTTATACAGTCTGCGAGCAAACTGCCATACAACCTGGGCTGCGTGCAAAGTACATACCACGCACGCGGTCAGTGTGTCATGGGCCCTGCTGGTGCAACAATTATCTGTTACAATAGTGTGTCAATAGTGTTACAATTATCTGTTACAATAGTTTGTCAATAGTGTTACAACTATCTGTTACAATAGTGTGTCAATAGTGTTACAATTATCTGTTACAATAGTGTGGCAACCTTCAGCCAGTGTTACTCACTTGTTAGTAGCGCCCATGACTGCCACCAGCGCCTCTGCCTTTCCGAAGCTGGGGTAGGCAGCACAGCAGCGGATGACCTCAAACTGGCGCGACAGCACCTGCAGCAGCAGCAGCAGTGGCGGCCACAGCCGTGACCTTCACGCCGCGCGCTCATTGCTGATGCAAACTGCTGACCAAGCAAGCACCAAACACCAAATACCAATTTTGTATAACTGGAACAGCATGCTGCCTTGCAGAAGTTCTGCGGTGCAATAAGAAGCACGCACAAGCTATTACAGCCATGTTCTGTGAGTACTTTCATCAAAGTTCGGTGCGTAGTTCTTACTGCTGTAATTATCTCACCTGGAAGTTCTTGTCGTCCCAGCCTGGCAGGTGTGCCACGCCCTGCACCAGCGTTTGAACGCAGTCTGCTGCCTCTGGTGCTTGCGCCTTGGCGACAACAGCCTCCATGGCTTCCAGGCGCACCTGATGCACGAGCAGCAAGCAGACACAATGATGGTCAATCTGGTTGATGACTGCAAGCACACCTAGGCGCAGGCCTGGTAGACAAGGCACAAATAGCATCAGGAGTGCACTACACCTTGCGGAACACACGCCAGCATGGAGACCAAACCACACAGCACAAATGTACACACCGTTTCCCTGCTGGTGCTGTTGCCATTCCATGAATTCGTAAAAAAAGTACCTGCAACTTACCTGCCACTACGCATTGCGCATTGCTGTCATCATATCCTCCCCAAGCAACACCAAGTGTGCCTGATAACCTAGGCCTTGCTGCTGCATCTCTGCCTCAAGCTCACCTTCCACTGCGCATCACCCAGTGCTGTCACCATCTCCTCTCCCAGCAGCTCACTCAGCCTGCTCTTCGCCTCATGTGCATTCAGCAGGCCACCAGACAGCGCTGACTCATCCTCTGCACCATCATCCCCTGCTGCTGCTGCTGCTGCACTGCCGCCGGCTGAGGCTGCTGCTGCTGGCTTGCTGGCCCTGCCTGCACCTGCAGGTGGCTTGCCAGCTGCGCTGCTGCGGACTGCTGTGCTGCGGCCTGCTGCTGGGCGTGCGGCTGGGCCTGAGTTGCTGCCACGGGGGCTGGTCTGAGGTGAAGGACCACCCTGTGACAGCAGCAGCAGCAGCAACATCAGTGTGAGGTGTGGTGTCCTCAGCTGCAGTGCTGTGTCAGGCAAGCAGTCACACAAAAGCCAAGTACTCGCCCAAGTATATGCACAGGAGGGACTGCTGCTCAGATAGCATCCTCTTAAGACAGCCACTGCGCTGCGCTGCTGCTGTAGACCTCCATGTAGGGTCAGGAAACAAACACGGCGACTGCTGACAGTCAGCTAGCAGTGAACAACCAGCAAGGCCCCTCTGCATGTCCCTTGCTCACCGATGCAGGGGCTCGTAAACTGCGGCTGCTGCTGCCCCGCGACGGCGCTGCTGCTGCTGCTGCTGGTGCCCCGCCTGCCTTGCGTGCCTTTGCTGCCTCCTGCAGCATCTCCTCCAACTTCTTGCGCTTGGCCTCATCCATCTTGGCAATGCCCTTCTCTAACGCACCCAAGCTGCCGGCCTGCAGGGCAGTGAAGGAAAACAGCGAAGAAGGCAGCATGTAAGTTGCAATGCATCACTGCTTCTTGCGCGTGGCATCATCCATCTTGGCCAGCCCCTTCTCAAGCGCACCTAGGCTGCCGGCCTGCAGGGCAGTACAGGACAACAGCAAAGAAGCAGCATGTGTGGTTCAGGTACGTTGCAATGCATCACAGCCTCTTGCGCATGGCCTCATCCATCTTGGCCAGCCCCTTCTCAAGCGCACCCAGGCTGCCAGCCTGCAGGGCAGTACAGGAAAACAGCGAAGAAGGCAGGATGTGTGGTGCAGGTACGTTGCAATGCATCACTGCTTCCTGCGCATGGCATCATCCATCTTGGCAATGCCCTTCTCAAGCGCACCCAGGCTGCGGGCCTGCAGGGCATTCAAGGAAAACAGCGCAGAAGGCAGCATGTGTGATTCAGATACGTTGCAATGCATCGCTGCTGCTTGCGCATGGCCTCATCCATCTTGGCCAGGCCCCTCTCAAGCGCACCCAGGCTGCCGGCCTGCAGGGCAGTACAGAAATTAGTGAGGCGTGTGTGGTTCATGTAGGTGGCGATGCATCTCTCCCAGCTTCCTGCGCCTTGCTTTGTCTACCTTTGCTACGCCAATTGCAAGCGCTCCAAGGCTGCCGGCTGCAAGAAGAGAATTATGATGAAAAACCGCAGCAAACCTGAAGATAGGTGTTAGTTATGTTGGCAGCATTGGTTCCTACGCTGAGCCTCACGATATCTCCGTGTGTGGGTGGCATGCGCAAAGCACAACGCATCTGGTATTAAACGCATTGTTCACCTTGAGCGCCAGTTGCACCAGGAAGTTGAACGCAGCCTCCCTGATGGATGGTGCTCCCTCATCCGTGCATTTGGTTGCTGCAGGCACCACGCCAGCAACCAGCTTCACTGCTGCTGCCTTGGTCTCGCGCGGCACGCAGCCAGCAAGCCAGATCAGCGTGTTCTCCTTGACCTTGGGGTTCTGGTGTGCCAGCGCTGCTGACACGTCCTGCAAACGCGGACGATGCAGACGTGATCGAATTGAAGACATGTGTCAGCGAGCCGGTTATGCGCATCGTCCTGCTGCTGTTTGCAAGGGCGGCTGCCGTTATGTCAGCAACATGCCGTCATCGTGCACAGCTACTTCACATGCAACAACTCCACGAAAGCTGCCACATGTCAGTACACACGAAGCGCCTGCAACACCACTGCACGGCTCGCAACTGGTATCAAGCCGCATGCCATGTGCAGTGCACAGCTGAGCACATTGTTCCAACATAGTAATACTCCTCACCTCTGCTACATCCACCAGGCTGAAGCTGTAGCGTGCCATTGCATCCAGCGCCTCTGCTGCTGCCTTGCCCACCACAGCTGCCTTGTCCTTGAACTTCTCCAGCACCACTGGAAGTATATTCAGCAGCAATGCAGCAAGCAGCAGACCAGAACCACGTGCATAACACAGCGTTAGCAAGACAAGCTGATGTAAACCAAAGCACACATAGCTGCATCAGCACAAGCTCACATTGCATGCAGTAACACTGGAGTCAAGTGACAGAGAACAGTGTTGCAGTGGCGCCAGGTACTGCCATGATGCGACGGTAACAACTTGCACTGTTCCCAGCAGCCCGCAGAACAGCGCACGCCAGGCTGTCATTTACTGCTGTGCTGGCTGCCCTCATACCTGGGCAGAACGTCATGGAAGCGCCCCTGTAGTCTTTGCGCATGCCTTTGCAGATGGCTGCAATGCAGTTCATCGCCTCAGACACCACCTGCAGGCGTGCAACCAGGCAAACACACAAAGTGGGTCAAAGGAAGCCTATCATTGTAGCGTGTTGCCGCAACAGCGTGCAAGAACCAGGGGCAGATGTACATGAAATAGCTCAGGTGTTGTGGACTCAGCAGCAGATATAGACAATTGCTACACACACGACTTGAGCTGCGGCCATGTTCTGCATCCTAACCTGGCATTGCAGGGTAGCCCTGCACGTGTTAAAACCATAAACCATACCTGGATGTTGCTGTCCTTGCTGATGATCTTCTTCAGCTCCCTGTTTACATCCCCATAGTCGCCAGACGCCAGCCGCGGGTATGACGCAAGTTCCTTCAGTGTGGTGCATGCTGCCTTGCGCTCGCTCCACTTTGCTGACTCAATGCCCTCCCAAAAGTCTTTCTTGAGCTCAGGGATGATGTCGCGGGGCTCAGCAAACTCGTACGGGTCAATCTGCAGGCACCAGATCCAGATGTGCGACAGGTTTATGTGATAATGCGGCACAGCAAGGTTCGACACAGAAGCCAGCTGGCAATCTGCTGTTGACTTGTGTGCCATATGGTGACTGCTGCTGAAGCATGGCAGCATGTTCATTGCAGTGCAAGACAGACGAGCAGTGCTCTGCCGACTGAGCTAACGGCAGCAGGGCATATGCCCATCTCCTGCTCCTGCTGCTCTCTTTCCACTTGCAATCTAGTGCCTGTTGCAGACCCAACCAAGATACCGTACCAATCTGACCACAAGCAACAACGCGACATTCTGCGTTTTGACTTGCAACGTGTGCCCTGCGCCCACTGCAGAGCAGGGCCTATGCTTGCTTCACTGCTTCAGATCAAGCAGCACCCACCTGTTCTGGCTCTTCCTCTACTGCTGCTGCTGCAACTGCCCCGCCAGCCGCTGCTGCCTCGCCCTCCTCTCCAGCCGCGCTGCTTGGTGTTGCTGCTGCCGTTGCTGCTGCTGCTGCTGCTGCCTTTGCTGCCTCCTTGCGAGTTAGACGCTCAGGCTTGGGCCTGCCGGCTGGCAGCTCTGCCAGCAGCGACTCAACGTCTGCTTTCTGCGCATCACGCATCTTCTCAAACAGCGCTGCCCTGATCAGCTCGGGGCCCATCCAGCGCGCAAGCTCAGCCTGTGCAGCAGGAAATATGCGGCAACATGCACATCACAGGTGGCTGTACAAAGCACAGCATCAAGGCTTAGGTCACGGCAACTGCAGCTGCAGCCCTGAAAGCCAGGAAACTGCAGGTATTCCAAACATGGCAGCTGCCAGTCGCAACAAACGCTACTGAGGAGAATACCCGCTTGATTGCCACTGCCTGTACCTTGTCTCACACAAGCTCAAGCGGCTGCCACATGTGTGCTGGATGACTGCAATGCAGCTGTTGCACCTGCTGCTTCTGCTGCTGCTGCCGCTCTGCTCCAACATTACACGCACCACGATCTCCTTGACCATTGCGCATGTGTGCTACATCATGATAATGTTGTCACACCAGCTGCTCCTACTGCTGCCGCTCTGCTCCTACATTACACGCACCACGATCTCCTTGACCAGTGCGCGCGCCTTTGCATCCTTGCTCTCAAACATGCCTGCCATGGCCTTCAAGATCTGCTGCGCTGGCATGGCACGCCCACCAAAGGAGCTGCAACATCACACGCAGGCATGTGGCATATTACACAGTGGAGTTTAGTAACGTGCAGCGGCATGTAAGCAGGTGCATACCAAGAAAGTGGGTTTCCCCTGTGCTGGTGTACCTAGGTGGCAATAGTGAGGGAGGCAGCAGTTACGCATGCACCTGAATGGGTGAAGTTTGGCTCATATGCTTGCATGGTGTACTGGCACGGTGATTCCCCAAGTTAGCTGCTGATGCTTGCTCTGATTGGCGCAAAACTGAACCGAGCTGCTGTTGCTGTTACTGCTGCACATTCACAATGCTGGTGGTGGCACATGGCGTTGCAAAAAGACAGTACTCACCGCACGAGGAACAGTGTGGCATCCAGTGCTCCCACCACCACCTTGGGCACCTTGTGGCTGTAGCCCTCGACAAGAGCAGCCTGTGGCATAGCAGACAGTACACGATGTCAGTTGCATCCAGTGCTGCGCATTGCGATGTGTTTGACCTCTGGCATTAGCGACCTTCGCTAGCGATGTGCTTGCTTGCTCGCTTGCTGACCTACTAGCGCGGCGCTCGTATGATATGCTTGCATGCCCCTGTACAAACCCCCCTATGACAGATCAATGGTTGAGCTGCAAAACTGCGGGGTTCTATCAACTTGCTACTGCATCTACTGCTGATGTTGCTGCAGTTGTGTACAACAGTACGCATGCGGTCCACATGCAGCAGACGCACCGTCACTTTCTCTGCCTGCTCCGCCTCCACAAACGCTGCCAGGCAGTCGTTGCCCTTGGCGACGGTGCTTGGGCGTGCTCCCAAGCTCTTTGCCACTATGTTGCTGCTGACAGTCCCTGCGATCCTACTAGCAGCAGCATCGCTGGCCTTCTCAAGAAATGCCTGCAGGGCCTCAAGCGCTTTGTCCAGCGCTGCTGCGTTGCCGTCAGCTGATGCCTTTGGGAACAAGGAAGCTGCATGTCACAACAAATGCAGGTAAGCAGTTTCATCCTTGCGAATAGGGGCTGCATGTGAACAAAGACAGCAAGGCACAGGGGGTGCAGCAGCAGGTTACCAGGGCAGCACAGTACACGCAAGCAGCGTTTCCACACACTCACCAAACTCAGCCAGGCAGGGATCGGATGGATCAAAGACTGAACCACACTTCGACTTGATGAACTCGTAGGCAGCCGAGCGCACTTTCCAATTTGAGTGGGCAACCCGCTCATCAATGGGCAGCTTTGCAGCCTCAGCCAAGACGGCTGCTTCTTCTGCCATAGCTGCTTTGGGTTCCTTTAGTTATGGGCTGCAAAGCATGGCATGCTGATGCTGTACCTGGAGCACCGTCTACAGTATGTGCTGCAGTCGGATGGTTGGCATAACATTAACGCCCAGAACACCATAGATGGTGCATGCACGCGTAGCCGTAAGCGTTCGCGTCACCAGCCACGAGCTCTTTTGAACATCAGTGACATGTTACGGCACCAACAACAGTGAATGCTTTGCTTTACTTGTCATGACACTGTTTTCATATCACAGAAGATTTGGCGACGGTGCTTGCTTCGAGCTGCGTGCAAACAAAAGTCACCCGTTGACAGCACAGCTCTCTCCTCCAATACACCAGTACAATCGTCCTCTCCATAGCCTGCAGTCTTAGCAGAGAGGGATGAATGAAGCACAACAGGGATGGCTCCCGTTCTTTGCTCAGCGTGCTGGCCTGCTGCACAAGACAGCTGGGCCTGCAGGGCCTGGCCTGCTCTGCAGCATGCAGCACAGAGCTTAGAGACGCCTGCCGCACCAATGCAAGGCTAGACGCTGTTTGCTTGCTGCACAAAGAGCTCGAAACGTTGCTGGAGTCTGCCAGCGCGCACCACACACCACATGGCACAGGCCTTCATGCAGTGTCGCTGCTTCTGAAAACCTTGAAGCATACAGACACACCAGCAGCAGCAATCGCAGCAGCAGACGCTGCAGACACTTTGGTTACCATTCCCCGGGTGCCTTTGCAGCATGCGTTGAAGCTGGTGGAAGCTGGCATGCGCATCTCGTACTCTCAGTTGCTGTCAGCAGCAAACAGCATGGTGGCTGGAGTCGAGGTGTGGGCGCTGGCTCAGCAGCAGCTAGGCATTGAGACAGACATCCCGCCAGTTGCGTCCAATGTATGCTCTGGTCTGAGGAGAGTGAGTAATGTTCTGTGTTGGATGCAGCTGCGCAGAAGTGCCGACCCGGGTGTGACATTGCCGTGCTTATGATATGGATGGGCTGGGTGGTTGGAGATGCCACAGGCCAACCTTCTGCTGGCTTGAACTTCATCACCACACATGTCTTATCCAAGCACATTGTCTGCAATGGCGGCATGCTTCTGCTGCTGTGCTGCACATGTAGAACAACTACGATTCATTTGCCAGCGAAGTGCAGCCTGGAGGTGGCAGCGGCCTGCTGCAGCTGGCCGTCAACTGCAGCGACTACCGTACAGCATTTTTCGCAGTGGCATGCCTACCAGCAGTCATGGAAACAGGCGCAGTGCGCAAGCTCCTGTTGACAGCGGCAACGCGCAAGCACTTTGCGGCTGTGGAGGGGATCGCACTAAAGGCAGCTCAGCACGTTGACGCAGCCACACTAGAGCACGTGCTTCCTTTGGTATTTGGCGCCCCAGGGGCTGTAGATCACGATTTCACAGCGCTGATGAGCATTCAGCCTGCGATGGCGCAGCTGAAAGCTGAGACAGTCAGAAAGCTGTTGTCGACAGCTGTTGATCGCCACAGATCTACGTGGGTGTGGCGACTGTGCAGAACGCCAGTAGCGCTTCAGCTAGACGCAGCGGCGGTATCACAGGTGCTTCTAGCGGCTGTACAGAAGCACAGTGGCACCTGCATGCCAGTGCTTTGTGGGCTGCCGGCAGCATTGGAGATGGGTAGTCAAACAGCAACGCAGCTGTTGCTGGCAGCTGTTGAAGCTCGCAGTGATGAGTGCGCTGCAGTACTGTGCAGCCAGCCAGCAGCACAGCATCTACGCAGTTCATCCTTGATGCATGTTCTGCTGGCGGCAATCCTACGCGACAGCAAGCAATGTATGACAACGCTCGTTTCAGTGCCAGCAGCCAAAGGTGTGGGTAAAGAGGCAGTTCTGCAGTTCACCTCAGCACGAGGCACACTCAGCAGCAGTGCTATGTTTGCGTACCTATGCACACTACCAGCGGCACAGATGATGGACTCCACGGCAATTGCACAGGTGTTACAGGCAGCTGTGCAGAGCAGCAATACGGAGAGCGTTGCACAGCTTTGCGGGCTGCCAGCGGCAAGGGCAATGGACAGCAGAGCAGTAGCACAGGCAGCTTTGCAGAGCAACAACAAAGAGTGTGTTGCACAGCTCTGCAAGCTACCAGCAGCCAGGGCAATGGACAGTACAGCTGTATCACAGCTGCTACAGGCAGCTATGCAGTGGGATGATACAGAGCTTGTTGCACAGCTGTGCCAGCTGCCAGCGGCGCGCGCAATGAACAGCACTGCAGTTGCACAGCTGTTACAGGCAGCTGTGCAGCGCAGTGATACAGAGAGTGTTGCACAGCTGTGCAACTTGGCAGCGGCGCAAGCATTGGACAGCCAGGCGGTTGCGCAGCTTTTACAGGCAGCTGTGCAGTGCAACAGTACAAAGAGTGTGACGCTGCTGTGCAGGCTGGCAGCATCACAAGCAATAGGCAGCAGCACGGCTGCAGAGCTATTACAGGCAGCTATGCAATATGATGGTGCACACAGAGTTGAACTGCTCTGCAACTTGGCAGCTGCACAGGCAATGGAAAGCAGTGCACTCCTGCCGCTGCTACAGGCAGCTATGCAGCGCAAAGACAGAGAATGTTTTGCACAGATGTTCAATCTGCTGGCAACACAGAAGATGAGCAGCAGTGCAGTAGAACAGCTGCTAAATGTAGCTATGCAGTGCCAGAACAGAGAGTGTGTTGCAGAGCTGTGCTCACTACCAGCGGCACAGCGGTTGAGCAGTGAAGCAGTAGTGCAGCTGCTGCAAGCAGCTGTGCAGGACAAAGATACCGGGAGTTTTGCACAGCTGTTCAAGCTCACAGCAACACAGAAGATGGACAGCACAGCAGTTACTCAGCTGTTGAAAGCATCTCTGCAGTGCAGCAATAGCGAGTGGTGCGTCAAGCTATGCAGTCTAGCAGCAGCACAGAAGATGGACAGCACAGCCGTAGCTCAGCTGTTACAGGAGGCTGTGCAGTGCAAGGATGTCATGGTTGTTACGGCTCTCTGCGAACTGGCACCGGCACAGCAGTTGGACAGCACAGCAGTGGCGCAACTGTTACATGCAGCTGTGCAGTGCAGAGATGAGAATTGTTTTGCAAAGCTGTGCAGTTTGCCAGCAGCACACCTGTTGGACAGCACAGCATTTGCAGAGCTACTACTGACAGCTGTGCAGTCCAAAGATGGCAATTGTGTTGCGAAGCTGAGTACTTTTGCAGCAGCAAAGTGGCGGTTGGACAGAACAACAGCCGCCCAGCTGTTGACAGAAGCTGTGCGGCTAGACGTCTTCAAGGTCTTCCATGTGTTATGGCAGTTGCGAACTGCATGGGACTGGCTAGTACCAAATGAGCCAAACAGCAAGGCAGTAGTGCAGCTGCTGCGCGTAGCTGCAGAGCACAACAGTTGTAGCTGCACAGAGGAGCTCTGCAAGACGCCAGCAGCGCATGCGCTCAGATGTGACGATGTATCGCAGCTCATGTTTGTGGCTATGGAGCACCAGTGCCAGAGTTGCACAGCCAGTTTGTGTCAGCTGCCAGGAGCGCTGCTGCTCGCCAACTTTCGAGTGATGGAGCCTTGCGTGCGTCAGTCGCTGAATTAGAGGTACACAGGAGCAGAAGCAGGTGGTGTGGTTGTGCAATTGTATGATGTCATTTTCTCCAAGACATGTGCATGGTCGCCAAAGGTGTCTATCAAGGGGTTATATCACGGTTTGGACTGTATCAACTTGAAGGGTTCAGCTGATTTTATATGAAGCCACTCTGTCCGTGCTCTTGGCATTGCTTTGTTCTTGGGATGGCAGACATACGTCACTACAACAAGCTGACGCTGGTGCCATTGTTATGCGATGCCTCTGGAGATGTTTGCTGGCTCCACTCATGGTTCCCTGGCTCAATATGGATGCATCAAGAGCCTGTTTGCGACCAAATAGGGATCATTGTCAGGATGCACCGATGAGAATTGGTCGAAATGGCTGTAGTCCAGGCTTTCCTGCTGCGGTTGCTACTTTCTTCAAGCAATGAATGCAGTGGTACTGGAAGGCACTGCCTGCGTGGTGCATATGTAGTGGTTTTACAACACGGGGGTCGGCTCCTGGCACCCCTTTTTTGTTACATGGGGAAGAACCCATGAGGGCAACCTTATGGTGTAAGGCCTTGTTGGTGAACCTTATCATTTTGAGTCAATTATTTGTGTGTGATCATGTGTCAGAAGGGCATTTTAATGTACTGTGTGTGGCTAGAGAATGTCACACCCTGTGAGGCCGCTGTATGTCATTTCCAGGTCCTGCCAACCACATCGTGTTACAATGTCAGTAACATTGATATCCAGGACTGTGCAAACGGGATAACATCATCATCATCATCATCATCATGTTACCCATTAAGCCATAGCATCAACGGGATAACATATGGTGTTATGGTGGGTTTTAGGTTGGTTTCCACCCCCATACCTGGCCGTGTTATGGCTCAACCATAGTCAGTTCGGTGAGACCAATAGTGTCTGGGATTGTCGGTGTTTTTCAACACCCGTTTAGACAGCCATACCCCAGCTCTACTCACCTGGCTCCTATGTTTTGGCCCCATAGCAGCAGAAATCCAGTACATGCCCAATTACAAATATAATTTCTCTCTTCATGAACACTAATTTGTATGACAAGGATACCAACACTATAGGCTGTGTAACTAACTAACTAACTAATCCCACCTCAGATTGACTTGAAATTGTGAGTTGGCTTCGGGGATGCCTGATTGGCCAAACCCTGGCTGCTGTTCTGGCACCACGTGCACAGTTGTGGAACCACTGCTATGCTTTGCTGTTTTTGGCCAGCGTGGCGCATCGTCGGTTTCTGGTAGTAGCCAGCGAATTACTCAGTGTGTAACGTGGTCACACATGCAACAGCATTTGTGGGGTTCCCGTCAGGGTTTGTGTGCACTCACCACACTACATACCCGTGGCTATGCCTAGCGCACAAACCTGCTGTGTGCTGTATACAGTTAACTGAGCGGATGAATTTGTTTCAACAACAGGATGCACTGCCAATAACAACAGGGCTGCTGAGGACAAAGGTTCGGCCCATCAGCATCACTTGCAGCGGCAGCATTTCTTGGCCAAAGCTGTACCTGCCGGCACGCTTATAACTTATAGGATATGATCTCCTCGCTGCACTTGCCTGACTCAAGCCTGGCAGGCGGTTCTCAGCATACCCCTGACGTAACGTGTTGTGTTGGCATTGCACATCTTGCAGCGCAAACCGCCTCAGTCATGCACTCATATGCTACTGCAAGGCACTAGATGTTATATCAAAACAATGGTGTTTCTCTACCTACACAAAATAAATAGCAGCAAGCGTATACGCATACGTATGCTGCAGTTGTTTGGATCCTAACTGGCATGTTGCGCCACGGCACAAACATGTGCCTCTGCCCTCACTCTCTACTTTATGCTACATCTATTTCTGCACTGTATGCAGTCCAATTCAGCTTATGGCACGCAGAACAGCACAGCACAGCACATGTCAGCACTGCTGCTGCTCAACAAGCGGCTGGCTCCGAACATAATAAGCACATGAGAATGCCTACAGCTGCATGCCCATTGCTGCTGATGGTGTGTACAAGTCAGCCTGAGCATCGAACAAGTCCTGGATGGTCAAACTTGTCACAACCTCAGCTGGCGTCACCGCTCCCTGATCTGACTTGAACTCAACCTCAACCGTACTGCAGGGCGCCAGATTCAGGAAGTTCGCACTGAAGTGGCCTAGAAGGTCACTGTCCCAGTATGTGAGAAGTGACGCCTCAGCACCGTTGACGACTGTGAACTTCACAGTTTCGTTGTTCACGGCCTCGATGTCTGCCAGCTGGATGGTAGGCTTCTGCAGCTTCAGGTTCTTGTACTCCATCATGAACGACTGCGCTGAGCTGCGGATCTTCTTCAACTTGGCAGCAAGAGGGCCAACAACGTCAGCTTCGGCCTCAACTGACACGTAACAAGTGCTGAAGCTGCACTCAGGTGCCAGGCTAAACAGCTCCTCAACGCTAGAGTTGAAGACAATGCCTGCGTTGTTGGCTGGCACCTGCACACGCTTGGCAGCAGACCACGCCACTGGGTTGCTGGCATCGCTAGCTGTGCCGTTCGCAGCGCCAGCAGCAGCTGCTGCAGCTGCATCTGGGCACACGCTGCCAGCCAGATGGATGATGCTGACGCGGATCAGTGCAGAAGTTGGCAGGGGCATGTCGCTCACAACAAACACCTCGAGACGGCCATTTGTCTCGTAGCTTTGCACCACAAAATCGTCGAACTGGCGCTTGACGACGTACTGCATTGGTTTCCAGCGCCACGCTGAGTCAATACCAGACCAGCTGGCGCCTGGCCACACGTCGTTCAACTGCCAGTAGAGGATGCCCATTGTCAGGGCCTCCGGCTCGCTGCGCAGGCGGCGCCAGTAGCCGAAGGCAGTGTCGAAGCACAGAGCCTGCGGGAAGGGCGGCACAAGAAAGGAGCATTCGCGTTAGTACAGGGTCAACAGAAAGAGGTGTGCCCTTTGGCAGGGCGCCTTGCTCGCTGCGCACGCGGCGCCAGTAACCGAAAGCTGTGTCAAAGCAAAGAGCCTGCAGGCAGTGCGGCAGAGGATGGAGGAAGCGAGTGAGTTCAGGTGCAGGTTCAACAGAAAGAGGTATCCCATTGTCAGGGCCGCTGGGTCACTGCGCAGGCGGCACCAGCAGCCGAAAGCGGTGTCAAAGCACAGAGCCTGCAGGCAGTGCGGCAGAGGATGGAGGAAGCGAGTGAGTTCAGGTGCAGGTTCAACAGAAAGAGGTATCCCATTGTCAGGGCCGCTGGGTCACTGCGCAGGCGGCACCAGCAGCCGAAAGCGGTGTCAAAGCACAGAGCCTGCAGGCAGTGCGGCAGAGGATGGAGGAAGCGAGTGAGTTCAGGTGCAGGTTCAACAGAAAGAGGTATCCCATTGTCAGGGCCGCTGGGTCACTGCGCAGGCGGCACCAGCAGCCGAAAGCGGTGTCAAAGCACAGAGCCTGCAGGCAGTGCGGCAGAGGATGGAGGAAGCGAGTGAGT
>CADDIJ020000999.1:0-28955 GCA_902809745.2 Tetradesmus lagerheimii | reverse complement strand
TTCTGTCCGTTGTTGTTTGGTTGCCACTCAGCCTGTGTTGCTGTCACGTTCCACTCTCACTGGAGCATGATGCAACCGTACTGTCACACTTACCTATAGATACCACATATGGTTACACCTTCACCCACCTACTACGCACTTTTAAACTGCCACCTTTTTGGTGTTTTCCAACCATACTTGCAATCTCGTGCTCTGGTGTCCCGGTAGCGCTGGGCACTGCCCAGGTGACCTGACTTGCTGGATCTTCACCCCATGCTGCTTTTAATGGGTAACATGATGATGATGATGATGCTTTCAAGGTCACTGCACCTTGGAACAGTTTTACTGTACGTGTGGCGGTGCTGTCTGTGGAGCTATGCGTGTTGTGCCCTGCGCAGTGGGTTAATGCTACACCTCTGCGATGTATGTATGCGACAGTGTGGCAAAGCAAGCTCTGCACAGTTGTGCATGCCATTGGCAGATGAGCTGGCTGCAGGCATCCTTTGTAGGGCACAACATGTACAGTTGACCGGCTCTCCAGCTCAGCTGTACAGTTGACTGTGGTTCTTCAGCTCAGCCTGCTGCTTTGCAACAGTAATGAGCAAGGTTGCCTGCTTTGGTAGATCTTGTAACACTTGTAGTGTTCCCAGCATAGCGTATGCAGTCATTGCGTCGGACGAGCTGTTTTCATGCAAGCTTCGCCAGCTGCCTGAACTCTGGATCCAACAGCGGCTACTTCCAGGCTGGTGCTCTTAAGTCTAGCTAGGTTGCATCACCACAACCTAATGCGCAGTACAGAGGATCATGACAGCGCTGCATGCATGCATAGTCTTGCTTGCAGGTGCCTCTGCTCACATTCCTGCTGGAGTGCTGCTGCCTTCATAACTCTGGACACAGCGCCCACCATCGCTCTGATGCTTTTCCCTAAAGCGATAACCAGCAGACGCCTTACATGCTTGGAAGCAGGTACCTACATTATGCACGCAACATCTGTTCATAGACAGGCCAGCACGCAGCAGAGATCTGGCACAGGCCAGGCTGGTGAGATCCCTGCACCCGCAGGCACCATTCTGGTCAGGTGCCGTCTGCTGAGAGTGGAGGCCCCTGACCAATGCTACAGGGCCGGACTATCATATGGGAATGAAGCCTTGTTGGAAGATGCCATCACCTCTACACCTCGTATGCATTTGCATACGATTGAAAGTCTCGCCTGCTGTAGGACCTTCGGTGAGGCCTACCGAAGAGGCAATCGTGCTCGGCCCTGGTCTCCATTTGTGAACACCAGCGCAGCCCGTTGAAACCTACCTCCAAAGGAGACGTCAGTCTGGTTGTAACCCCGCTTGCCAAGGGGTGTCACTACCCATCGCAGGATGACATCTCCACTTTATGACGCGTACGTGTGTGCTCCACCCAAGAAGCCTCTTCATGGGGGCATGCCCCATGCCCAAACCGTGAAATAAGCTAGGTCTGGGGTAAAAGCAGCCCACCTCAACGTGGGCGAACACTGGATGGTCTCACTATCGCCATTGCACCCATGGCAGCCCCTGCTTCCCCTCGTGCTACCCAGGTGCCCAAAAACCTGCGAGATGGAGGGCTTGGGACCAGCACACGCGTGCAGAAGCAGCATGACTCGCTCTCTCGGTGCTTGAGCAGTTTCTACAAAGCCGTCCAGTCTCAGCACGCTGCAGCCGTACAAGAGGTCCGCAGGATGCAAGAGGAGCAGGAGGAGGAACGTCTGCTGCAGCAGGTGCGCGCAGCGCTGCGTATGCGTGCTAAACGCCAGGTAGTTCATCAAAGCAGCAGTTCCCCTGACTCTGCTGCCATCTGTTGTGCTCCTTTGAAGGCTCGCATCGATCAGGCACGGCCCACACAACGTCGAACACCGCGAAACTCGTTGTTTCCTAATGCCTGTACAGGCGGTCATCGACATGGTAGGCATGCAGCAGCTGGTGCTCACATCATGCAGAATGGCCTGCAGGCAACATAAGCAGCATACGCAGCAGCAGGAGGCGTCATTGGTCCAGGCGCGTCACCACTAGGCAGTAACTATGTTGCTGGACTGCTGCTGTCGGCAACAGAGCAGGACTTGCAGCGGGTGCGCACCTGGCAGCTTCTCCCTGCCTGCTGGCGTAGGTGCTGGCTTGCTACGCAATACCGCAATGATTGCACATGCAGCTGTGCGCATTTATGCCACTTCTACGCATGGATCAAACGGCCAGTTTCCTTTGCATTTGATCTTTAGGGCTGCCTGCCGCAGCATACAGTGCTTTTAGCGCAAGGGTCGCACCAGGGGTGTCTGCATGCAGTACTTAGCTCAAACTTGTGTGGATTAACGCCATAAGCTTCGATTCGCTACTAGGTTCACGACCGCTGAATGCAGCGCATTGCACTCTGGGCGTCCCTCCCTCCTGTTCCCTGGCAAGCAGCACGCTTGATTTGGCGCTCACACCCGAGTTTACTTCCTGCTGCTGCTGCACGTGTGGCTAGGTCTACACCATGAGCGTTGATGATTGGGTACAAGAACGCGTGGATGTCTTCCTGCGCCTAACGCTGCTGCTGGAGCTTGTGCAGCGGCCAGCCGCTGATGCTGACAGCGAAGTTCACGATGAGTCAGCAGCGCCAGGCACTGCGAACTTCACCATGAACTCTGCTGCTGGACGTGCAGCAGCCCCAGCAGCGGCTGACAGCAGTGAAGCAGCAGCAGCAGCAGCGATTGACGCTAGCCTCGGCAGTGTTGCTATGCAGGAGCTGCGGGAGGCCTTAGATAGCTGGCTGCGCTTGTCGAGTCTGTCACTGATCTTGGCTCCTACCGCCTTCGTGGCTGCCTTTTCGCGGCAGGGACGCCCCAGCCAGTCCTGCCCAGCAAGCAAGCAGTTCTGGGCTCAGGTCACAGCGCGCATGCAGTACAGCGAAACGCAGCTGCGCATGTTGATCGCAGGGCAGAAGGAGTCCAACCGACTCAACCAGCTAGCGATCGCGTGCATTCCAGACATGCCAAACCAGGGCGCGTGCACTGCGCTGTTTGAGGCTGTGCTGATGCGGCAGCAGCAGCAGCAGCAGCAGGATGACCCGCCGCTGAATCAACAGCAGCAGCAGCAGCCAGCAGGCGGTACAGCTACACCACCAGCAGCAGCAGCGGCAGCGACAGCAGCAGCGCGAGCAAGACGTGGTGCTTCCACCGTCCCCAGCGCTGCTGCTGCTACTGCTGCCACGTTCGAACACACACCAAGCACTGCAGATGACTCCAGCAAGCAACCTGGCAGCAGCAGCGACGCAGCCGGCAGCAGCAGCGATAGCTCCACCGGTGAATCAGTTACGCGGGCCTTAAACAGGCACATGAGCCTGCTGTTGATTGCGCTGCAATGCCTTGGCTACTTTTTTACCAACACGTCGTCCCAGCTGCAGCTTGTAATTGGCATGGTTGCATCGTACCCGCATCACTCCTTGCCATCAGTGATCAGCAGCTGTGCATTGGAGATATACCACCAGCGCAAGGCTCTGCGGGAGCAGCAGGAACAGCAGGAGGAGCAGCAGCAGCAACAGCAGGAGAAGAAGCAGCAGCAGGGGGGTGGCACAGGAAAGAGCGATGCTCAAAGTGGTGGTGGTGGTGGTGGTGCTGCTGCTGCTGCTGGCACAGCAGCAGCGACGCCGCTGCAGCAGCTGATAGCTGCGGAGGTGCAGCAGCACCTGCAGCAGCGTAGCGACATGATGCTGCAGCAGATGCATGCATGGGGCCTCGACTGATAGCTCAGCCTGTGCTGCATGCTGTGCCACCACAACAAGCGTGTTATGCTGCTGCTCTAAGCACTGAGTACGTACAGCTGCATGCAGGGGGGCTGCAATGTTGCAGCAGCGCGTTGTGTGTGGGGTTGTGCTACAAGGTGTACAGCCAGCGCGCGTAGTTTGTCATGCACTGTGCTGCTGCGAAACACCGTCACGGCAGCGGCTTGTATTCCACAGTGTTGGAGAATGCTGCTGGTGCGCATACTGGGATGGGAGTGAATTGGTGCTAGGAGTTGCGTGTGACGCATTGTGTGACGCGCATCTGGTCAGCAATTGTTATCCACGCGGCGATATGTTGCAAGTTGCATGGCATTGCGTGGTTTCCCGTTGAGCCAGCTGCCAGTTGGCAGCGGTGGCTGCAGTTGTGCACAATGCTCTTGTGACAGCGTCAGGCAGGGAGCTACAGCAGCATCTGTTGGTGCTGTAGATGGTCGCTACAGTACACGACCTGGCGTGCTGGTGCGGTTTGTGGATTGGCTATACCCTGATGGGTGCCCGTGGCGCCACTTCGGCGCTACGAACACCCATCAGGGCACAGCTACACAACAAACCACACCAGCACACCAGGTCGTGTACTGTACCGGCTATCTACAGCACCAACAGATGCAGTGCTGTGCACCTGTGCTTTGTGATGTGTTGTCAGCTGATTTTTGGCCAATTCGATTCCGTCTGTTCTGTCTATTATCACAAGGGCGCAGCAGAGCACGTTGCTTGTTTGATGACAGCTTGCTTGACACCAATGATAGTGATGCTGTCATGCGAGCGGTTCACATCATCCTGTTGTTTGAGTGTTGCATGCGTCTCCAGCCTGCTGCTACAGCCGAGTGTCCAGGCAGGAACCTGGGGTCATTCTTAGTAAAGGCCAGTCACTGACTGGCCGTTTTTGGGTGAGGTCACTGGCCATGTTGCCAGTGGCTCTCACCCTGTGTTCATCATCAAGACCTCATGGTTTGCTTTTGCAGTGCAGTATTGTACAGGGTTCGAGCCACTGGCAACATGGCCAGTGACCTCACCCAAAAACCTGCACCCTGTTGTTATGTGCTTCTGATGGCGAGTACTTGTTGATTCTGTCCGTGTTCATAGGATTGAAGCCTGATGAAGGGTGAAGAGCCCGAAACGCGTCGCTTTCCATGTAATACGACAAAACAGAGTCAACAATAGTCTGAACTTGTCTCAACAGTAGCTGTAGCCAGTCGCATTGCGCTATTGCTTTTCAAATTTCGGAACTGTGGTGTGGCGTTCCGGAGCACTGCCTGCAGCAGCAGCAGCTGCAGCAGCAGCAGCTGCTGCAGCTGCGGGGACAAATTGTGGGAGTGCTGCATCGCAACATGCAGAGACGCTCGGAAGCAACTATGTTTGCAGGCCGCCGTCAGCGGCAGTATTACTGAAGCAAGCATCTTGCTTGCTTGCTTGTCTGCTTGCTTGCTTGCTTGCTTGAGTGCTTGCGTGCGTGTGTACATGCGTGCATTAGTTAGCGGGCGTTGCTCGTTTTGTTTGCTACTGCCATGACATGTCACAAACCTTGGACAAGCAGCAGCAGGTCAGAGTTGGTTGTTGACCAGAGATCGTGGTTGACACTTGTCCACAATTTGCCTCAGATTTGTCTGAATGGCCTTGATCGACTTGGACTCTGGAACAACTTGATCACATGCCGGTTGGTGCGCAGTTGACTTTGTGTTGCACCTTTTGATATTCTGTTACACAGACTTGCCGTTCTGCTTCGGAGAGGGCCCCTCTCAGTATTGGGTTGTTGCAGGAAACTGCATATCTGATCAGCTGGTCCAATGTTGGGCTGATCTGGCTTCAGCTGCAGTGTTGCTGGCTTGCAGCGCAGACCGCACCTGCTGTTTGATTTGGTGCATGCAAACCTTCAACAAATCTGGTGGTGCACCTTTTGATCTTCTGTTACACAGACTTCCTGTCCTGCTATGGAGAGGGCCCCTCTCAGTGACGGGTTCTGGCAGGAAAAATGCTTATCTGATCAGCTGATCCAATGTTGGGCTGATCTGGCTTCGGGTGCTGCAGTGGTGCTGGCTTGCAGCGCAGACCGCACCCGTTGTTTGTTTCGGTGCACATTTTCATCTGATCTTGTGGATAGCAACAGCTGCGGTGCCTGCGGTATGCTTACAGCCCTGCATTCGAGGTTCGGGTATGGGCTGATTATGCTGTCTTGCCAGGTTATTGCTGGCGTGCTCAGCTGGCGCCTTGCTCTGTTGCCAGGCAGCGGTGGCAGCACATGTGCCACAGCGTGCTCGCCCTATCTGTCAATCAAATGAGATCTGTTTAGTAGTTTGTGTGACAGGACAGTGTGCTGTCATGATGACATTTCAAGCTGCTTGCGACTTGGAGTTGTGACACAGAGTGTGAGTTGAGACGCACCACCAAAGTCCGCTAAAGTGCTGCTACATGTGCACTACAGTCTATGCTGCCAGTTGTGGTGTCAGGTACTCGTCTTGGCACCTGTGATCAGCAGTCTGCAGGGGGCATCAGGCTACCGATGTCCATTGATTTGTAGTTGCTGATTTGCCGCACGCATGTATAGTGAACGGTTGTGCTTTGCCCTATTATGACCCTAATAATAATAATAATCAATCCTTGCCCTATGACCCTGTCATCATTGGCTCTCCAAGCAGTACAATTCAAAGCAGTCTGAAGGTAGCACCCCTACTGTGAGTTTCTTTGTACCAATGCTTGCTGGATACAATGCCACTGGCTTGAGCCTCACTGAGTGGAAGTATCAATTACACGAACAACAAACACCAGCCTCTGATAAAGTCAGCCCTACAATCCAAGCAGAGAAGCTACTGTGTGGCACAATGCGATTCTTCAACTTGGAACTCTACCCGCTGCTAGTGTCCGCCTTTAAGTCACACTGATGGTAACCATTTACAAATCGCTTCACACTCGCTCTCAGGATATTCAGATACCCAGCCTTGCCACACCCAACACTGCAATGTAGAATACACACCTGTCCCTGGTCCCGTGAATAAGCGCCGAATGGCGCGGATGCAAACCAGATTCCAGCCCGGCTGCTGTGCAGATGCTGTGGCCTGGACTGCCACACTGGCATCGCACACATACATTCAGCACAAGTCCCAAGCCAAGTTGCTGCGTATTACTATACAACGCGGCAGTTGCCATGCATGGCTGCCAGCAGGTTGGAACCATACTCGAGACAGCACACACCGCTGAGCTGTATCAAGGGGTACATCAGCTGTGGGTGACACAAGGATACGCGGCATTTGATGAGCTGCAGACACAACTGCAATAGCTCGGATCACACACTGGCGCATGCATTGTGATGCATGCAGCAGGCCGTCACATAATCATAGCAGTGCCCGGCACTGTAGCTGACCAAAGCATGTGCAACAGGGTGCAACGGCAGCCACAAATGGGTCGGGGGGACAGAACACACAGCTCTCAATTGAAAGACACACAAACAAAACAAAGGTTGAGTTCCGCTCTGGAGACCCAACAACCTGCATTGCTGCTACAACACACCATGCTCCGTGCATGATAACAGCAGGATGCGCAACATGGAATGCAAGGTTGCGCAGCGCACAGCGATGACATGCAGCAGAAGCCAAACAACCAAAGAGCACAAGCAGCTGTTGGCTGCTGGTTACACCCGCTGCTGGGTTTGTATGTGTTATGAGACCTATATCTACAACTTGAGGATGCAGATGTATGCAGCATCACTGCATTGTTTGGCAGCAGTAGCAGCACCGGCCCCTCACACAAGTAACATGTTATATGACATGTTACTATGTGCTGATATATGCATGTCCGGAATGCACCGCTGCAGCCGTTACTCAGGCTGCCCATAGTGCAACCATCCAGCAGCAACATGCACATATGCCGTCACACCGCAGCTCAGTTCACAACTTGCCAAGCGCGTGCCTTCACCATACACAGCTGGCAGCGCATTTGCAGCTCGTACAGCTATCTACACCAATAGGCGCACTGGCACAGCTGACTGTGTCGCCTTGGCACCAAGCAGCAGCATATGGCATACGCATACTGCTGTACACGCAGAACTGCAACAGCATGCCATGCATCAGCCATGCGGCAGAACAAGCTACTGAACTGGCTAGCAACACGCACCACCATCCAGCTGCATGCTTAGCATTAGCCGCATTTAACCACAACTGAATGTACACCTCAATAGTCCCGCAAACTGCCAACTGCTAACAGCAGTGTGAGGACTAGGGATTCATATATGTGGCTGCTGCTGCTTACTGCTTGCTACGTAGGATAAAGTCGCGGATAAAGTAGCTGGCCAGGAAGAGGGGCCCAATTGCCGCGCAGACTGCTGTCGCCACGATCATGCTGGTGGGGGTGCTGTTGATGATGTTGGTGGCAAAGTACGTCTTGTTCACGGTGTTGTCAAACTGCAGCAGCAGCAGCAGCAGCAGCAGGGGGGCAAGGGTGAGTAAGAGCATGCGGGTCGTGTTGTAGCACTGACAGATGCTGCTGCACTGGCAGGCAAGTGTAATGCCGGCACTGCATATGCCTGTGTGGTGAATTTTCATGCAGAAAGCGGGCTAGCTGCTGATCAGTGTGCGGCATGTAGGTCAAGCATCCTCGCACGCTGCTGTGTCACCCCCTCGCTGTGCACCCTGTGTCACGCAGCCTGACCAGAACTGCAGCAGTAGTCATGCACACATGCAACTCATCCAACTGCTGCAGCATCACAATGCAAGATCTCCAGCAGCAGCAGCAGCAGCAGCCTCACCTGGCAGTATGAGTTGAGTGTGCCGTTCTCGCACTGCACCAGCACTGTGGCGTACCACGCTGCCTTGGTCATGTTCTTGGGGATGGGCCACTCCACTGTGTAGCTGTCTGCGGTCAGCTCGGTAGACTTGATAACGAATGGGCAGCTCTTGTCCTTCTGCGGGTGGAAATAACAACAACAGCAGCAGCAGCAGCAGCAGGGTGAGGCTGTAGTAGCGAGTGACTCATGCTGACAGGGAAGAGGTTGGTGCGATGTTGCTGGTCAATTTGTACTGGGCGAGTAATGGTTGGTAAGCTGGTGCTGTATTACGTGAGTTCGTGGCATGTGACTGAGCTGAGAGCAGGGCAGACGGGGGAGGTTCAAGTGCATGCTCAATGCGAGCAGGCAGCAGGCAGCAGCAGCAGCAGCAGCAGCAGGACTGGCACTCACGTCAATGACATCGTTCGTCTTCCTCCAGGGCCTGTCCACTGCGCTGGGCTTGGTGTAGCAAGCCTTGATGACAACACGCTTAGGGGTGAGGTCGTCGATGGTCTTGATGGGAGAGTTCTTCAGCGCTGCTGTCACCTGCAGCTTGTCCTTTGCATCGGCACTCAGCAGAGGCTGGTTGCATGCCGCGCTAAGCTTGTCCTCGGTGCAGTCGACGGCCTCCAACACATCCTTGTTTGGCGTCCGTGTGGCTTTCAGCGTGATGTCCCACTGACCTTTGACGGGGGCCAGCTGAGTGTAGCCTACGTAAACAGCAACAAACCAGCGCATTAGATCATGGTTGTGTACAATAAGCTCAAACAACATACTACAGTGCACCTTGCGGATGCTGCTGAGAGAACAGGCGAGACCGCCAAGAGGAACTGCTGCTAGCTCACTTACTTGTTGGTTGTTGGTCCTCAATGTTGCCAACAGCTGCAGCATATCCGAACAACGCCACAAGGGCCACAGCGAGTGCGAGACAGCGAGCCATTGTGTGCAGGAGAAGCGAACGTACTCAGGGCGAGGGACGAGCAAGCTGGTATATGATCAGTAATGTCAATTGTCAGTAGAAGTAGCACATACGGTGGCCATGTGAGCAGTACGGCTATGTAGTGCGCTGCCTCAGGTGGGGTCCATTTGAAAGGGCCCTGTCATTTCCTGGGAGTCACATGGGCCGGCCGGTGCGGGAAGACACATACAGCGCCAGAAACGCTGCCTGACTTCGAATGGTACTATTAATATTCGATCTAAATCTGAAAAGTAGCAAGATTGTTGCTGTTGCTTCCGCTCAAGGTGCACCGAGCCTCTGCAGTCAGAGCCAGCTGGCGGGCTCGAATAGGATAGGAGAGCTCCTCTCGAACCGTCTGCAACACCGCAGGTGTAGTAGTAGCAGACGAGCTGCATTTAGAGCCAGTGTGCAAATCCGAGGATATTCTGTTGCTTTACGTACCGCCACGTGATGCCTAGGCAGAGGCCTCTAGAGGCAGATCTGCCAGGGATGGTGCCTTGCAGATTGTTGCCAGCTCTTGATCATGCTGTCTACTTTACCCTGCACAAGCTGCGTGCTAGCAACGCACCCTGGACTTATTCACAGAGTAGCATGCTGTCAACAGCTACGCAATAGTGAGGTTCTCAAGCTCTCAATGGGCTGCGTCAAAGGCAGCCAAAGGGGCGTGAGCTGCTGCTAGCTGGCATGAACACTGCATACGCTTGCATCGCGCACAGCACTGGACAGTCGTAACCGACTGTTTATAGCACTGTTGCCAACACAGCGCATGTGCTCCAGCCAGCGCACACCCCTTGTGGGTTCACTGGCAGCTACTGCAGTAACAGCTGTCACCGCAACCGCATCCGATTCTGAGGAGTCCTCAGAAAGCATGCACACAACTCACATGCATGTGCCCTTCATACAATGGCAGCCGGCAACATGCCCCTGAATGGCACACCTCTGCCCCGTTGCTCACAACCTGCTGACAGCGCAGGCAAATGCCTGCCATGCAACAAACCTCAAGGGGTGTGGCAGCAGATCGTTGGCCACGCGGCACGCATACTATGCTTACTAAGCACATGTAGTGCGGTCTCTTATCTTCGCATGCAAGGATGCACAAACACTCACCCAGTCAGCAGCCAGGCCACTTCATACTTCATCACTGCGCAACCTAAGCTGTGATTCAGCGGGGTTCACACCGAACACCAGCCCAAGAAAAGCCCACTTTGAGGGAAGGGTGCCTGGGCTGACCCATCATCATGCAGTCATACAGCCACAAAACTGTGCCTGCTGCACCAAGGGACAGCAGCAGTGAACCTCTTCACAGCCCAACATCATCAAAGCCAGACCTGCCAAAACCTGGCTCAAAGACAGCAGAACAGAGCAACGTGGGTGCTGAAACACCATGAGATTGGCAGCAGCACAGCTGCAGCCCCTCAGCATGTCCAGTCACGCTGCGCTAGCTGTGCCTGCTGGCGTCTACAGACACTACGTCTGTAACAAGAACACCACGAACACCACGAACACCACGAACAACAGAACCTCCAACTCTGCAACGCACCAGCACGCCAGCGGTCAAGTTGGGCATGCAAGCAATGCATCAACAACAACAAAACAAACAAACAACCTTACAACAAAACTGGTGTTGAGGCACGAGCAACAAACAGCAGACCTCTAAACCCCTCCCTAGTAAACCTGCTGCTGCCTAGCCTGCGCACACATGACTTGCTCACTGTTCTTCTCTGTGTGCAACCATCAGCTAGCAGACCACACGCCCTACTATGCAGTGCTGCAACTGTGTAGGTGACATAGCGCTGCCTGCCGCACGACACCCGGCACCGAAACAGGCATGCAACAAGGAAGTTTCCACGACACGTACACCATGTGCGCGCAGACGGCTGCACCATTGCTCTGCTGCCCTCAGTTGCTCAGTGATCAACCGTGTCAGAGGCAAAACCAACAGTTGAGGTGGCTGCAGCAGCAACACTGAGACACTGTCAGTCAAACTGCTCAAGCACCTTCTCATGGCCGATTGCCGTGCTGCCACAATCACTTGTTGCACTTTGAAAAGCAATAGCGTAATGCAGCTGGCTACAGCTACTGTTGAGACAAGTTCAGACTATTGTTGACTCTGTTTTGTCGTATTACATGGAAAGCGACGCGTTTCCGGCTCTTCACCCTTCATCAGGCTTCAATCTTGTGAACACGGACAGAATCAACAAATACTCGCCATCAGAAGCACACAACAACAGGGTGCAGGTTTTTGGGTGAGGTCACTGGCCATGTTGCCAGTGGCTCGAACCCTGTACAATACTGCACTGCAAAAGCAAACCATGAGGTCTTGATGATGAACACAGGGTGAGAGCCCGAAACGCGTCGCTTTCCATGTAATACGACAAAACAGAGTCAACAATAGTCTGAACTTGTCTCAACAGTAGCTGTAGCCAGCTGCATTACGCTATTGCTTTTCAAACTACTCACCATCATCAAATTACCAGATCAAGCCATAGCATCAACGCCATCGGCCCCTGCCACAATCACTTGTCACGCTACTGTTACAACGCAGCCTCCGACACACATCTGCGCAGCAGCTTACAGCGTCTCTAGCTGCTCAAATACCTTGAACACCAGGTACAGAGCAGCAACGCCAGTCGCCAGCATGAAGGCGTCGTTCATGTTGTTGTCCTGCTTCTGGAAGAACTGCAGGACAACGCAGCACAGCAGCACACACAGCATACATGGTCAGATGGTCAGCCTCGCCAGGCAAACGACCTCGCGTCCTGTACCAGTCTGCAGGAAGCGTGAGTCATCCCGTAACATACAATGTTTCCTGTCCTGTGCTGCACTATGTGTTGCGCACATGATCCCTTGCAAGCAGAGCAAGACACAACAGTTGCAGAATAGCATGCATTGCTGTGTGCTGCTGTGTGCACCCCGAACGCCCTCACCTGTGCGGGGTGTCATGTTCCTGCAGCACTCAACCCCATCCATGCTTGCACAGCTCCAGCAAGACACGTTACAATTGACCCACATAACAACAATGACATGTTGATAACATGCACTCACCCGTGTTGGGTCGTTGGGGTTCGTGTAGTACTCGTCCTCATCCATGCTTGCACATCTCCAGCAAGACACGTTACGATTCAATCCTATAACAACCCATGTAACAAAAATAACATGTTATAACATGCACTTACCCGTGTTGGGTCGTTGGGATTCATGTAGTTCTCGTCCTTGTCCATGCTGGTCAAACTGCTGAAGCACTCGTTGACCTTGCTGCTGATCTTGTCGCTGGCAGCCTTGCTGCCACCCATGTAACAATTTGCCACAAACAACATGTTATAACATGCACTCACCCGTGTTGGGTCGTTGGGGTTCATGTAGTACTCGTCCTCGTCCATGCTGGTCAAACTGCTGAGGCTCTCGTTGACCTTGCTGCTGATGCTGTCGCTGGCAGCCTTGCTGGCAGCCTTGGCACTCCAGATCACGCGGCTGCCCATTGCGGCAGCAGCAGCAGGCGGCGCTAGACCACTCAGGTCCCAGGACTCACTGCAGACACAGCAGCAGCAGCAGCAGCGCAGGTATAAGTTGGCGAGCGTTTGATTAGGATCTAGACGTGGCTGCCCATTGCGGCGGCAGCAGCGGCGGGCGCTAGCCCACTCAGGTCCCAGGACTCGCTGCAAAGCAGCAGCAGCAGCAGCAGCAGCACAAGTTACGAAGTGTTCTAAGTTGTTGTAAAATGTGGCTGCCCATCGCAGCAGCAGGGGCCACTAGGCTACTGAGGTCCAAAGAAACTGCACAGGCTTTGAACGGCACCCGCAAGCAGCGGCAGCACCCCACTCACATGTGTGATGTGACGCGGCCTGTGACCAGGTTGAGCTCGAATTCGCTGGTTATGGGGATGCTCAGCGACATACCAGACAGCCCGCCACTCAGCGTCCACGTGACCTGCGCCTTGCCGCTGTCTAGCATCTGCAGCTTCTTGATGGCCTGGCAGCAGCAGCAGCACGCGAAGACGGCAGCACACACACATTTGAGCGGCAGCACAAGCGCGAAGTGGGTCCAGGCAAATGTTAGTGTGAAGACCAATGCCGCTGTCAAGCATCTGCAGCTTCTCGATGGCCTGGCAGCAGCACACACAACACCAGCACAAAGTGGCAAATGGGCATTAAGGTCATGGTGACGTAATGTGAAGGGGGCCATTACGGGCTATCGTTTTAGCAGCTAGAAGGATGCAGGCATGGGCAGCTGCACCCAAATCCTAACTTAGATACTGTAGATTGTCTATGCGGGAGCTGGTGTCCTCTGCATACACAGGTGCGACGCTGCCTAAACCGCAAGATGAGCCTTGGGTGCCGGTGCTGCCCGGCGAGCCAACGCCTTGCAGGCCTCTCTGCGTTCCTCAATATGTAAATTCAAAGTATCAATTTCCCAAAGCAAATCTTAACCTCGTAGTGCAGGCTGGTGTACGTGTGAGGCATAAAGCAGGCCAGAGCAGCTTCCATGTCTGCCGCTGCCGCTGACTGCGCTACCCTGCCTACCGACGGATTGTCTCTACATGCATGTCTGACAATCTGGGGACAGAACGCCATCACACAGACAACAGCTGCCGATTCAGCACCAGGTAAACAAGATATTCTCCAGCTGCATGCCATGCACCTGCCTGTCATGCTGTCTGCTGCTGCTCCTCTGCATACTGCTGCAAGGTCTGCCAGCACACGCGCATCAACCACGAATGCGAAAGCCCAAACGCACCGCGTGTGGCTTTGTGAGGCAGTCTCGCGCCCAGAAGGCCTGCCTGTACTTTGCTGAGCCCGTGAACGACCAGAAGCCGTCGCTGTAGGTGACATCGGGCTGGAAGAAGTTCGTGTTGAACTTGAACCTGCAGGAAAGGTGCAGGAAAGCATTGCAGGAAGGAGTGGGACAGCAGCGGCGGGGTTGGGAGATGATATCAAATGGTGTAGGAGAGTGGTAGCAGCGGCAACTGCGAGAGGGTGATGGTGTGTGTTGGATGTGGCATAGGAAGCGTCCGGGCAACTGCACACACTGTTATTGCCGTTGTGTTGCAGATGAGTTGGTTGAAGGAGTCGAGGGGCAATGCACAGCATGCTGTTGTTGTTCCTACCAAGATTCCAACAGATGAGCAGCTGCACTGCGCTGCTGCATATGTATCCAGTAGCGCGGAGTCATCCATTGGAGCCCTCACTGCAACTGCAGGTACCCATACACCCTGGCGCTGTAATGCAGATGCACAAACTTCCGCGCACACAACACACTGCCTTGTACTGTTCAAGTGCCAGGGCAGCTGCGCGATGTGCAGCGCATATGAACAGGTACAGATGTTGACAGCCAACACCACCCGCTGCTGCTGCTTCAACTATTACTGAGAAGCTTCCTGCAAGCATCCTGGGCTGATGCTGTGGGTGCAGCGCTGCAGGCAGCAGGTGCACCACTCACTTGGTGATGTCCTTGGCCAGCTGCCGCACAGTCATCTCCACAGCAGGGCTGGAAGTGCACTCGAAGTCGTTGCAGTAATCTTCCTGCAGCCCCTGAATCTCCATGCTGTCCGTGGCCTTGGCCTGCTGCTGCTGAGTGTCTGGTGCTGCTCGCACCACGATGCTGATACCGTGCCGTTGCCCATTGGCGCTTCGGAACCTGCGCCCAGCAAACCTAGTTAAGAAGCAGCAGCATGCAGGCAGAGGCCGAGAGGCGTGCTGCAGTTGCTGTGCACCCATGGTGGTTCGTGAGATGGAGAACTGCATCGTGGTGTTTTTCTTTGAAACCAAGCGATCTCAGCGACAAAGCAGCAGCACACGTGTGGATGCGTTGCCACAGCCCTATGTGTCCGGAGAAGCTTGGTGCACACGTCGATGTGTTATAGGACTCCGTGACTAAAGCGTCCTAGATTCCCAGCACGGGCTTTCCCACGCTCTGCAGGCTGCCAAGCGGTATCGTACTTGAATTCAAGCGCTGTACATAGTCGAGCTCCGCTGTTAGCCCCACAGCAGGCACATGCTGTAGCTCTGGCAGACATCGAAAAAGTTGGCTGCAGGCATGCAGATCCACAGTCTTGTGCCAGGTTCCCTAGTTTCAGGTTTAGTCGTAGAGCTCCACTCGCTGCATGGCGCCGCAGCCACGAAGTTCAGCACGAGTGTTGCTGCTGGCAGCAGCACTACCTACCGCGCCACAGTCAGAGATGGAACAGGCCTCTGCACACTTGTGTACAGACCAGGCCCTCGCTGCAACCCATCTGGTATTAGAAAAGGCAACCTGTACGCAGTCACAGGTGAGACCCAGCTGCTGCCGATTCAAAGTCAACAGCTGCGGCTGCTGCTGTGACTGCTGGCTGCTGCTGCAGTCTGAAGCAGCTCTTAGCTGCACTGCCTGTGAGGTTATGGCAGCTCAAAACCAAAGCATGTGTGTGGGATGAATAGTTGCAGGTGTTGCGAGTGCAGCTGTGCTATACTGTGTTATCAGGTTTGCCTGAATACTGCGGCCAGTGTGTGCTGGTTGGCAGATGCCCGTGCCGCATTGTGCGGTACTCAACAGCAGGGCTGACAGCTGCAGTTGCTTGCCAATTGTTGCAGTATCCAGCAGCATACGTGGCCGAACATTTAGTATTGGACATCACCCCGACACACGCATGCATTTGCTGACATACCAGTCTTCACGTGTTGGTTTTGTAACAGTAACTCGTACTTTGCCCCTGCTCAATTTCACTTGCAGGACAAGTGGTGCTGGAGCAGGGTCACATAGTGCTGGAAGCTGGAGGGTCATCAGGGGCAGTTGAAAAGACACATGCACCGGTTACTTTTCACCGCCAGCCCAGCAGCCACCTCTTCAAGTTCTCAGAGCAGCAGCAGCTGCAGGCAGTGCTGCTGCTGCGCATGAATCCCAGCAGCAGTGATAAGCCACAGCTGGAAGCCTACATACTGGCAGCTGGCAGCAGCGGCAGCAGCAGCAGTGGGGGGAAATCTGTGTTGCTGCTGCCAGATCAGCCTCTGCCTGCAGGTGCAGTCACCGGCACGCTGACTGGACCAGCAGCAGCAGCTGCAATGCTGGAACATGCATTGCAACTGCACGCTGATGCATACCACCTGCTGCCGCTGCCACCAGCAGCGGTGATCTTGCCAGATCAGCACAACAGTAGCAGCAGCAGCAGCAGCGGCTGGTCCAAAGTAGTGCATGTGCATGCTGCAGTGTTGCAGCAGGGGCATGAGGCAGCGGCAGGAGGCAAGTGGGTGCCTGTGCAGCAGCTACAGCAGCAGCAGCAGGTGTTGCCGGCTGCATGGCAGCCTGCTGTGCAGCTGCTGCTTGGCTGCTGCCAACCGCTTCTTGAAACTGGCGGCAGCAGCAGCAGCGATAGCAGCGCAAGCTGCTGTGCTACCCGCCACAACCATCATCACCACGTGCACACAGATGCAGCAGCAGAAGCAGATGCAGCACATGGCTCTCGCCATAAGCACCAATTCCACCACCAGCAGCAGCAGCAGCAAGTTTCACCGGTCTCCAGCAGCAGCATCACTCCCAGCAGCAGCAGCAGCAGCAAGAAGCTGCCAGTGACGCTGCTGAGTGGGTTCCTGGGTGCCGGCAAGACCACGCTGCTCAAGCACCTGCTGCGGCATGCAGGGCAGCGGCGCATTGCTGTGGTGGTGAATGACGTTGCGTCACTCAACATCGACTCGGCGTTGATCAAAGGTGGTGGGCTGGTGCAGGTGAGAGCTTGCAGCTGTCGTGTCTGCAGTACAGCCAGGGCTACCCGCAGTATGATCAGTCTGCGTACTATCAGCAGTATGCTCATTTTCCCCCTTGTTCCCCGTCTAGTTGTTTGTGTTTTTATTGTTGTTGGCGTGTTGTAATGGTGGAAACACCTAGCATGCTGTATTCCTTTTTGGCGCTACTCACACTTTCTGCTGGTTGTGTCTGGGGACTGATGAACCACTAATACGCTAAACTGTCTGAGCAACAACCCATGCTGTTGCCTATATTGGAGTTGGAATCTGACCCTTATGACTGTGTGAGTCGTTGGCTATTCAGCAGATAGCATGCGGCTTTGAATGCAGGGTTGTTGCGTCTTGTTGCAAGCTGCATGTGTAGTGGTGCCGCTGTACGTTGTGCTATGCTTGCGCTATATGCAAACTAGTGATAATGATTGTGCCGGAGCTGCATTTGACTGGGTTTTGGGGACTGATGAACCACTAATACGCTATTTTGTCTGAGCAACAACCCATGCTGTTGCCTATATTGGAGTTGGAATCTGACCCCTCATGACTGTGTGAGTTGGCTGTGTGAGTTGGCTATGCAGCAAAGAGTCGCAGCACTTCATGAAGAGTTGGTGCGTCTTGTTGCAAGCTGCATATGCAGTGATGTCGCTCTACATTGTGCTATGCTTGCGCTATATGCAAACTAGTGCAGATTATGATTGTGCGGAGCTGCATTTAACTGAGTTTTGGGGACTGATGAACCACTAATACGCTATTTTGTCTGAGCAACAACCCATGCTGTTGCCGATATTGGAGTTGGAATCTGACCCCACACAAGTGACCCTTTGATGTGTGAACCTGACTGTTGTATGCTTGTATTTTGTGTAATGTGTGGGGTCAGATTCCAACTCCAATATCGGCAACAGCAAAAAAAATGCTTCACGTGACCTGTCTCAGTTCATCTGCGTGTGCTGCAGCATCATCCCTCAACCCCAGGGTTGTGAGCGCTAGCACTTTTCTGCTTTCTGTCGGCATGTTTGCTTGCTGGGATGTGTGCTTGCAGTCTCGGGAGCATCTGGATGAGCTGCAGAACGGCTGCGTGTGCTGCAGATTCTTTCTTCCACCCCCATTGGCTGCATGTGGTTTTTAATACCAGCGCTTTTCTGCTGCTGCTTCGACGTGTGCGTGCAGTCACGGGAGCATCTGGTGGAGCTGCAGAACGGCTGCGTGTGCTGCAGCCTGCGCATGGACTTGGTGCAGGCTGTGGCACGCCTGGCAGCAGCAGGCAGCTTCGACCTGCTGCTGCTGGAGAGCACGGGAGTCAGCGAACCAATGCAGGTGGGGCGTGTGTTTACATCGACCCAAATCGTACAAAAAAGGCTTGTTCGTGTGATCTCTGGCTCACAGTGGCGGCTAGTCTGGTACACAGCTCCTCTCTGCATCTGTGCCCAGATCTCTGTGTGGTGCCGCATTCAAACCGGCCCCACAGCCTATGTATAGCTCAGCCTGCTGCTGCTGGAGAGCACGGGAGTCAGCGAACCAATGCAGGTGCGGCATAAATCTGCTGCTGGCAGCACTGTATCTGGTGAACTCTGTTACTTTTGAGTTCACAAGAGGGCAGCTAAGTTGGGGAGCTGTGACCATGAGGCGGCCCACGTCAGACATGGGCCTGCAACATCATTGCTGCTTTGTTCCTGCTGTGCTGTGCCGCCTGGGGTTCAATGCAGTGACTCTGTTAGTCAGGCTCCACTCACTTTTGCTGCTGCTGCTGCTGCTGCAGGTGGCCGAGATCTTTTCAGCTGATGTGCCCATAGACACCTGCAGCAGCAGCAGCGCCACACCCTGCGGGGCCGCAGAGGCAGCAGCAGGCGCTGTTGCTGCTGCTGGCAGCGGTGGCGCTGCTGCTGCTGCCGTGCTGCTGCGTGATGTGGCGTACTTGGACACTGCTGTGACTGTGGTGGAGGCGCACCAGCTGATGCACAACTTGCACAGCATACACACTTTCAGGGCGAGCGAGCAGCGGCTTCAGTAGTGCTTTGGTGGTGCTTGAAGTGCAGAGCGCCTAGGTCAAGTGTAGCAGAAGGATGACCTTCAGTGACTGCATGCACTGTATGCTCTCACCTACGTAACGGGGCGGTTCATTTGGGGCTGTGGGGTGGCTGGTGATGCATGAGATGGCTTGGTTTGAGGTTTTGTGTTCATTGAATGGAGCACCTGGTGCTGGGCTTAACGGTGGTCACTGCAGGGGACAGCTGGCAGCTTTGGTGCCTCTTAATGCACTGTCGAATCACATTGTGGCATCTGTGGAATCGTGTCTTATTTTGGCCGCACTGCTGCTGCTGCTGCTGCAGGGTGAGCTGGCGGCCAAGACTGGTGCAGCAGCAGCAGGCCAGCTGCCACCTGAGGCTGCTGCTGCTGCTGCTGCTGCCGCGCAGGCGCAGCTGTCTGGCTCGCACAGACACATTGCAGAGCTGCTTCTCGAACAGGTGAGGGTCATCACTAGCTGCTGCTGCTGCTGCTGCTGCTTCTGTATGTGTGCAAGCACTAGCATATCTGTGCATCAGCGTGTTGTGCTGGTATTGTTTGCAGACACGTTGCAGAGCTGCTGCTTGAATAGGTGAGAGGCATCACTAGCTGCTGCTGCTGCTGCCTTTTTTGTCGTGCATTGGAGAGAAGCAGACTTGCCATGCACATGCTGTTGCAGTGCTGGGGTGTGGCACGTGATCTTGCACGAAGTCACCTTCGGCTGTACCTGCTGCTGCACCGCTGCTGCTGCCGCTGCTGTCCCTGCTGCCGCTGTTGCTGTTGCTGCTGCTGCTGCCGCTGCTGCTGCCGCTGCTGCTGCCGCTGCTGCTGCCGCTGCTGCTGCCGCTGCTGCTGCCGCTGCTGCTGCCGCTGCTGCTGCCGCTGCTGCTGCTGCCGCTGCTGCTGCTGCCGCTGCTGCTGCCGCTGCTGCTGCTGCCGCTGCTGCTGCCGCTGCTGCTGCCGCTGCTGCTGCCGCTGCTGCTGCCGCTGCTGCTGCTGCTGCATCAGATTGAGTGTGCTGACGTGCTGCTGCTCAACAAGGCTGACACAGTGGGGCAGCAGGAGCTGGCCATGCTGCAGGTGAGACAAGGGCAGCAGAAGGGGGGGCAGCGCTGCAGCAGTACAACCAGCAGCAGCAGCAGCTGCAGATACCAGTTAGATACCTGTTTGGGAGGTCCATTGTGAATGCTGCTGTTGCTGCTGTTGCTGCTGTTGCTGCTGTTGCTGCTGTTGCTGCTGTTGCTGCTGTTGCTTGCAATGCTGCTGTTGCTTGCAATCACCAGCTACTTGCATCTGCCAAGCGCAACGAAGCAAATCCAAACGAGAATGGCGCTTGAAGTTATGTTTGGTCGATTGCTCATGCTCAATGTCACTGCGCAGGCTGTGTTGTCAGCGCTCAACCCAACAGCCAAGCTCATCACCACCACCAACAGCACAGTAGAGCCGTCCGAGGTTCTGCAGACAGGGCTTTGGAGCGTTGACAAGGCGCAGGGTTCAGCAGCTTGGGTTCAGCTGATGCGGCAAAACCCTGTTGACAGCACACCACTGCAGCAGCACCAGCACCAGCAGCACCAGCACCAACACAGTCATGAATGCTGCGGCACCTGCGATCACTCTGACAAGCCGTCAGCAGCAGCAGCAGCAGCTGGTTCAAGTGCTGTCACTGCGGGTGCTGTCCGCAGCACTGATGCGTACGGGGTGACGCACTTTGTGTACCGTGCCAGGTGGCCGTTCCACCCGGGCCGGTTGCACAAGTTCATGGTGAGCTTCTTCGTCCTGCAGGAGCCGGACTGGGACAAGCTCCTGCAAGCTGAGCGTGAAGATGAAGACGAAGTTGAAGATGAGCCGAATTCCAGCGAAGATCAGTCAGAAGAACCGCAAGCTGCAGCGAATTGCAGCTCAGGCAGCAGCAGCAGTGGTCAGGGGGGTACAGCGCAGCAGCTGCAGGAGCTTGCTGCTGCTCGGCGTGCTGCGTTTGAGGCTCGCTTTGGGCTGCTGTTGCGCAGCAAGGGCTTTGTGTGGCTGGCATCGCGCGGTGACCACATTGGGGAGTGGAGCCAGGCGGGCAGCCTGCTCAGCTTCTCCACAGGTGAGGGGGCTTCTTTGGCTTGTCATACTGCTTGATCCGTTGGCTTTGCCGCTGAATCTACTCTGTGCGGGGGTCTGTGGTTCTGCGTGCTGCTGCCCGATGCTCGGCCTAAGGGGAGTGCCCTGCCGCTGTTTGCAGTGTGCGCATATCCATGTGTACCTGAATATATGCATGCACACATCGCACTGCATGCTTGCAGGTGGCCCCTGGTCCTGCGTGCTGCCTGCTGAGGGGTGGCCTGAGGGCCAGGCGGCTGCTGCAGCTGCTGCTGCATGTTGCTGGTCTTCACCAACATCTACTGTGTTGCACTGCATGCTTGCAGGTGGCCCCTGGTTCTGCGTGCTGCCTGCTGAGGCGTGGCCTGAGGGCGAGGAGGCTGCTGCTGAGCTGCGTGCCGACTTCGCGCCCTGCGTGGGTGACAGGAGGCAGGAGTTGGTGTTCATTGGTGAGCATGCATGTGCATTGGTGGATGGATCGCTACTGTTGCTGCTGCAGCTGCTGTGGTGGTGATGTAGAGCTGGTTTGCGGCCTGCGTGGTTGACAGGAGGCAGGAGCTGGTCTTCATTGGTGAGCATGCATTGCGCATTGGTGGAGTGAAGTCATTGAAGAAGAATTAGCTGCGCAGGTTGTGGGTGGTGTGTTTGTGCCAATGTACAGCTGGTTTGCTCCATGCGTGGGTGACAGCAGGCAGGAGCTGGTGTTCATCAATGAGGGTGCATGGTGCATTGCTGGGGTTATACAAAAGTGGCTGCACAGGGTGTGGGTGGTGTGTTTGTGGCAGCGTTGTACAGCTGGTTTGCGCCATGCGTGGGTGACAGGAGACAGGAGCTGGTCCTCATTGGTGAGCCTGGCCTGCTGCGTGCTGCTTTCTGTTGCATGCAGCAGGAACACCCTTTTGCTGTTCACTGCTATGCAGGTCTTGGTTTGAGGGCGGACCTGCTGCGGGCAGCACATGAGTGATCGTCTGGTGATTGCAGCTTCAGCTGGCACTCTTGCCAACAGCAGAACACCCTGCTGCTGTTCACTGCATGTAGGCTTGGTCTGAATGAGGACCTGCTGCGGGCGGCACATGATGACTGAAGTTTGAATGGCAGTCCTGCACATAGCAGAGCACCACATCCGTCAAGCATTCATTCCACCTTGCTGCTGCGCACTGCTGTGCAGGTCTAGGTCTGAATGAGGACCTGCTGCGGGCAGCGCTTGATGAGTGCCTGGTGACAAGATTGTCTTAACATTGCTCCCTCATAGTACAAATGGCAGTCCTGCACACAGCAGAACACCACATCCATCAAGCATTCATTCCAACTCGTTGCTGTTCACTGCATGTAGGCTTGGGCTTGAAGGAGGACCTGCTGCGGGCAGCGCTCGATGAGTGCCTGGTGACAGTGGAGGAGGCCGAGGGCGGAGGGTTTAGCGCCCTGCCAGACCCCTTTGAACCCTGGCCAGACGTGACAGACCTTATGGACATGGGTGAGTGATGACGTATAATGTTTCCTCTGTTTATTGTCTCTGACATGTGTGCAAATGGTAAATAAACCGATGAAGTTGTGATCTGCGTGTGAGTGTGATGCCCAGTCCGGACCGCAGTGGTTCATGTGCGTTTGTAGTTACAATACGGTACTGATTGCAAGGCAGTCACATGAGCAGGGCCATGGCAGCGCGTATAAGCAGGGTGTGCAGGGTGATTTTGTGGTTGCTTGGGTTGGCGGCAGCGCAGCACCCTGCTTTTGCCTGATCACCACCACGGCTGCTGCTGCTGCTATCAGGTGAAGAAGATGAAGATGATGATGCAGAAGCAGAGGCAGAAGACGAGCCAGCACCACAGGCTGTGCCTGCTGGCCTTGCGCAGCAGCAGCAGCAGCAGCAGCTGGTCAAAGCAGCTGCAGTGCCGGCAGATAGTACTGGCGGTGCTGCTGCTGCTGCTGCCGCTGCTGAGGAGGACCAAGGTGATGTAGTGTGGTGTCCTGGGCATGTCAACAGCGTAACAGGCGGTGCGGTGCAGCTGCAGCAGCTGATGGACGACATACACGAGCAACTCAGCAGCAGCAGCAGCTCGGCAGCAGCAGCAGAAGGGCCAATCGCATTGATACAGTGGGTTGCTCCCTGGGCCGCTGCCAGCTTAGAAGCCGCCAAGCAGGCATCCCAGATAGCTGTTACTTTTGCCCACATACCTGTTGTAACAGTGGATGTAACAGTCACTGACGCCAACCGCCAGCTGGCACTTGAGAAGGTCATGGAGGAAGCTCAGGCTTACAGGAAAGGAGGTCGCAAGCTTCAGCCGGTGCCCAAGTCGGGTGAGAAGTGGCCGTGTGTTACGCTGCATTCGGTGCCGCTGCTGCAGCCAATGCAGGTGTTCACTGGCGTGCAGGCAGGGCAGCAGCTGATACAGGCACTGCAGCAGATGGGACTGCTGACTGTGCGGCAGCAGCGGCCAGCAGCAGCAGCAGCAGCAGCAGCAGCAGCAGGTGTTGGGGCTGCAGCTTCAAAGCAGCAGCAGCAGCAGCAGCAGCAGGGTGTGCTGCAGCTGAAGAAAGGGGCAGCAGACTTGAAGCAGTTGCTGCAGCGGACACGTGCAAGTGACCTGCTGCTGGTGGTGTGGAGTGACAGCAGCAGCAGCAGGATGCCAGATGGCTTGCTGCCGCTCCTGCTGCAGAATGCAGCAGCTGCAGCACCTCGCAAGGTGCTGATCGCAGCAGCAGATGCTGCAGTGTCGCAGAGCAATGCAGCGCTTGCAGCAGCGCTGAATGCTGCGCAGCAGCTGCCTGTGGTGCAGGTGTTTCACAACAAGCAGTTGATGAAAGCAGTGAAGTTGGGAGGCGTGACGGCTGCAGCGAAAGCTGCTGCTAAGGTTCAGCAGGCAGTTGGGCAGCTGGAGCTCATGCCTGTAGAGGCAGCAGCAACCACAACAGCAGCAGCTGCACCTGCTGCTGCTGCTGGTAGTAGTAGTATGCAGGAAGCAGCAGCAGATCACGGGCAGCAGCAGAACCCAGCAGCTGTCAACAGCAGCAGCAGCAGCAGCAGCATTGCAGGTCCAATCGCTGACCCATCACCTGCTGCAGCCACAAGCAGTGCAGCTGCCCCAGACAGCAGCAGCAGCAGCGGCAATCTGTGGGACCCTCCTCCGAGCGGCAACAAGCATTCCAAGCCCGGCAACAAAAAGAAGTTCCCGGCAGCAGCCGTCTACGCAGCCGCTGCCAAAACTGGCAGCCGCACTCGCAAACTGTACGGCAGCAAACCAACCCCCAGCAGCAGCAGCAGCAGCAGCAGTGAGGCTACAGTCAAGGCAGTGTTCTGGCCGCGCATGCCCTGCTTGTCATGTGGCTGTCCCTGGTGGCTTGGTGAAGACTGGGACGCAGCATGTGCACGGTGTGGCTGGACATGTGAGGATGACGGTTATGACGACGACAGTAATCCCCTGCCAGAGTACAAGGAGCGTTACGCGGCGATTACTGCAGTGCTGAAGCAGGGCCGCACACCCAGTAACCTGCCGCCGCTGGAGTGAGTAATGTCGAGCAGCGATGTGCGCGTGGCTGGGGCGAAAAGTGTTGCGAGAAGACACACTGTGCAAAGCAGAATGCAGCCTGCGACTGAGATGCAGCCTGCGTAACTCACATGGTTAGAACAGATAGGGTGGCCATGGATGGTAGCCAGTAGCAAGGCTTAGTGGGTTGTGATAGGATCCTGCTGCCACTGTTTGCCGAGTGAGCATCACAGCTCAGCCCAACTTGAGCAGAGTTGTCTTGTCTTGTACCTGTTGCTGAGTTGTATCTGGTACTGTACCTGCTGCTGTTAGAGTGCAATGAGGTGGCGGGGCATGAGCTATGTGCAGCTTCTGGACTGCAGGCGTCTGCCAGTGCAACGGTTGCACTTGAGGTGACATTTTGTATGCTGATGCTAGCAGCGCTGATGAATCAGCCATGCAAGCTGTCGTGCTGTTGTTTCATCATCTGCTTGGTGTTTGGCATGGTGGAAGGCCTGTTCGTGCTGGGTTGCAGAAGAGCAGAATTTGCACCGGCAATTTCTTTTGCAGTGTTTGTCAGCATGGCAGCACAGACAGCAGCAGCAGCCTTTCGAGAGCTTACATACTACGGTGCTGTACAAGCACAATCATTGTAAGTGAAATCTACACGTTATTCAAACCGTTACTGGTAGTATAGCGCGGCCAGGCATGCCTTTTGAGCTATGGCCTTTGACAGCAGAAAAACCTAGTTGCCACGAGACTGTCTTGCACTGCTCTGATCCTTTCACTGTTACCGTTATCGGTCGGTACCAACTGCTGGATCCTTCCAGATTTTGTGCCCCTTGCCAGCGGGACCACCAAAAGGGCGCCTGCTAAAGCCTCGCGACAGCAGTGCTCACAGACCCTTACTTTGCCAGATCGCTTCCTGCGCCTGCGTGTTCACCTGGAAGCACTCATGAGAGCCATGCAGCTGCAAACGCGGCCCACAGGGCGCTTCGTGACTTCAACTTGTGTGCCTGGCGTGGTTCTTCAGCGTTCAGCCCGGCTCTGTGGGCAACATAGGCAGTCACAGCAGTCTGCCTGCCTTCCTCAAAGGAACGTCTGTGTATCACGCAAGCTTTTGAGCACTACAGCAAGGGCAGCAGCACCAGCAGACGCACCAAGGTGGGGTGGCAGCAGCGACACACTCGGGATGGTCAAAATTGGCAGCCAGACGGCTCACGCAGCTTCGTTTCGCAGTGATCAAGGCACCAAGATGGCGCTGTCGCAGATCGGCCTAGTGGGGCTGGCCGTCATGGGGCAGGTTGGTTGGGTGCTCTCGGAACAGATGGTGCAGAGCTGGGCGTGTGCTAACGCTCGTGCTTCTCGCAGAACCTGTCCCTCAACATCGCCGAGAAGGGCTTCCCTATTTCGGTTTTCAACCGATCTTATGAGAAGACCGAGGCAGCAGTGGCCCGTGCGCAGAAAGAAGGTACAGGGTGATTTGGCTCGTTTCTGCGCTGAGTGCCCCTGATCAGGAGCGTCGCTTACGCCTATTACGTGCATTGCAGGACTTTCGGACCGTCTGCGCGGCTTCAAGGATGTGAAGGACTTTGTGGAGTCCCTGGAGAAGCCCAGGTGCCGCAGCAGTAGCAGCAGCAGCAGCAGGGGTAGCAGCAGAGGCCCCAGGCATGCTCAGCAACGGAGTGCAGACAGCATGCATGCGTTTCTTTGTTCCCCTGCATGTATGGTTTTGGACACGGATCTCCTTGCTAGTGCCCTCATTGGTGGTGTTGAAGGTCTTGTGCAGCAATGCGCTGGGCTCTGGTGTTACCGGCACGACAGGCGCCTGCCACCCCTGAGCTCAGCGCACCGCCGCGCAAGACCTTTGGCATCACCGGGGCCTTGCTGGTGCCCTCGTTGTTGACCCTGAGTGTCTTGTGTGTTGGTGTGCCCTCATTGCTGACGCCGAGTGCCTTGTGCGTTGGTGCGCTGGGCTCGGGTGTGGCAAGTGCGCACGGGGAAGTTGAGGCGTCACTGGGCTTGAAGTCCGGGGTGTAAGGGTCGGACTAGACCCCTGTACTCCTGATTTCAGGCCCAACTACGCCTCAACTTTTCCGAGCGCGCCTGCCACAGCTGAGAGCAGACAGCTGCGTGTGTTTTGTGTGCGCTGGCATGTACGGTTTTCGACACCGATCTCCTTGCTGGTGCCCTCTTTGGTGATGCTAGAAGGTCTTGCGCAGTGGTGCGCTGGGCTCAGGTGTGGCAAGTGCGCCCAGGGAAGTTGAGGCGTCGCTGTGTTTGAAGTCTGGTGAATAGGGTTCCCTCCAAACTTCCAACACAGCGACGCATAAACTATTCCAAGCGCACCTGCCACACCCGAGAGCAGCATGCGTGTGTTTTGTCTTCTCCTGCATGTGCGGTTTCCAACACCCCTTTGTGCAGCTGTACAGCAGATGCAGTGCGGCAGCAGCAGCAGCAGCAAGCGGAGGTGGACCTTGCAAGCGTCCCATGTAGACAGGAACACCTGCCTTGCTGTCCTGCAATGCTTGTCCTCTACGCTTCTGCCCTGACACACAGAACAACCAGCACACACACACCAGTGTGCACCACACAAGAGCATACGCTTGCACATATGCACACGCCGCGTTTCCTCCTCAACACTTGCTGCTGCTGCTGTGTTGCATGCGTGCAGGCGTGTCATCCTGCTGGTGCAGGCCGGCGCTCCTGTTGACTCCACGGTGGACAACCTGTGCAAGTTCATGGAACCAGGTGACATCATCATCGACGGCGGCAACGAGTGGTGAGCAACATGCTGCCATTCATTGCACCTGTATTGCTTCCTTTTCTTGTGCTTAATTAGCCAGGAGACATCATCATCGAGCGCGGCAACGAGTGGTGAGTGAGATTGCCTTTTGTTGCACCTGTAGTGCTTGTTGTGTTTGTGCTTTATTGGCCAGGAGACATCATCATTGACGGCGGCAACGAGTGGTGAGTGAGATGCAGCCATTCATTGCACCTGTATTGCTTCTTGTGCTTTGTTGGTCAAGAAGACATAATCATCGACGGCGGCAACGAGTGGTGAGCAATATGCGGTCTTCGTGTTATCGGACCTGTAGTGCTTCTTGTGCTTGTGTTTGTATCGTATCTGGCCAAGATAACATAGTTATTGACGGCGGCAACGAGTGGTGAGCGGCGCGCTGCAGGACGCTGTCGTGCTGCTGCTGCTTGACCACCACCCCCCCCCCCCGCGCGGGTACAAGAACACTCAGCGCCGCAAGGCCAAGGTTGAGGCGCTGGGCTTTTGCATACTTGTGTGCTGCTGCTGAACATGCTGCCGCTGCTGCTGCTGCTTGCCTGCCCCTTCTTCGAAACCTTTCCAGGTACGAGAACACTGAGCGGCGCAAGGCCAAGGTTGAGGCGCTGGGCCTGCGCTACATGGGCATGGGCGTGTCGGGAGGAGAGGAGGGCGCACGGCGAGGTGCGTTACTGCGGCGTTATATAACATGCTGATTACGTCAACTACTGATGTGATCGAATGGCGGCGACTGTGGCTCCATGCAACGTTCTATGGACAGGCGCTTGTGCAGCTGCATATCTGGCCAGTTCTGCCACCAATGCTGTCTACGTTGTGTCACTAGGTGACGTCAGGCTGCTGGACACAAGAAAGTATGTTTGCAACAGCTGCATGCGGTATGTTATCTGCTCACATGTTTCTGGTGCTGCTGCTGCTGCTGCAGGCTCCAGCATGATGCCAGGTGGCAGGCTGCTAAATAGCGTACTCTGTTTTTTTGGCAATGGTACCTCCTCACAGAGGCATCTGCTCACATGTTGTTGCTGCTGCTGCTGCTGCTGCTGCTGCAGGCCCCAGCATGATGCCAGGTGGCACTGCAGAGGCGTACAAGTACATCGAGCCTATCGTGACCAAGGTGGCAGCACAGGTGCGACACACATGCTGGCGTGCTACACTCAACTCACAAGCTGTGCTTGTCTGCAGTTTGTTATGCTAGCATGCTTTGTGGTGGTTTCGTGTCTGTCGCCGATTAATCGCGATGCAGCCAGCCGTCAGCTGCAGATTGGTTACAAATGAGGGCGCATCTGTGTGTTTGAAAAGCAATAGCGTAATGCGACTGGCTACAGCTACTGTTTAGACAAGTTCAGGCTATTGTTGACTCTGTTTTGTCGTATTACATGGAAAGCGACGCGTTTCGGGCTCTTCACCCTTCATCAGGCTTCAATCCTGTGAA